>ML682039.1:2063891-2164934 GCA_007922195.1 Podocnemis expansa
GCGTGTGAGATGAGCGTGAGAGAAGTGTGACAGGGGCGCGGCATGCCCGGGTGTGAGTGGCTGTTTCCTCCTCCGGGTAGGAGAGGTTGCTTTGTGCGGCAGAGGGATGTCCCCCGAACCAGGGGTTACCGGGCACGCTCCCGATGTGTGTTTGAGGAGTTACTTTGAAGCCCATAAATTGCAACTCGCTGTCAAGGTCCAGACGGAAGGACTTTAGGGGTCCGGTGAGCTTGGCCTGCAGACAACTGAAGAAGAGCAGCTGGATCAGGGTGGGGGGCTCTGGTGCCTGTATCCCTCCCACCGGCCGCCCCACGGCTCACCCCCCAGGTCTGTCTTGCTCGACTCCTCTTCCCGGCCCCCCAATTCGCCTTCGTCTCAGCCCAGCCGGGCCCCGGGCCTCTCCCCACGGCTTGACATGGGGGTGCTGGGTGCTCCCCACCCTCACTGCTGACAGCCGGGGGTGTCGGGGACCCTGCCCGCCCCTTGCCCCGCCCCGGGGACGTGCGGGCGGAGTTAAAGCTCCCGGCGGGGCTCGGCGGGGCTGGCTCGGGCCATGTCCGCGGGAGCCGCCGCCCGGGAGCCGCCGCCGGCCGAGGAGGTAACGGGCTGGGGCTGGGGGGCAGGGTCCCGGGGCCCCCCCCAGGAGCCCAGGACGAGTGGGGCTGGGGGGGGAGTGGGGTCAGCTGCCTTCCTGCCCTTATTCCCTGCTAGGAAGCTGGCTGGAGACCCCTAGGTAAGGCAGCCGCCTGCTCTACCGCAGTGTTTCTCAATCACTTTTCTATCCCTGGCAGAGCTGAGAAGGGGGGCAAGGCTGCCCTGGTATAAAAACAAGCTGAGCCCCCCGGGTCTAGAGGTGGGCAGAGCGTGGGATTGCAGCTGGAGAGGCAGCTGCACTATCTTCTGCCTCTGCTCATGACTCTAAAGCAGGGGTCTCAAACATGCAGCCCATGAGCTGTATGCAGCCCCTAAAGCTATTTCCTGCGGCCAGCAATGACACTATTGTTACCAATATTTGCAATCTTGTTGTATGAAAAGGTTTCGGTGGTGTGGTCCTCAGGCTAACGTGCCGGCCCTCATGGTGGTTTGAGTTTGAGACCCCTGCTCTAAAGGGGGAGGAAGCGACTCTGTTAGTGGATGGGTGGGATTGATGTACTAGGGTAGTTTAAAAACCAGTTTTCCTCTCAAGATGGTGATGGTGAAGGCCAAGGCTCTTTCTGCATGAACAAACTGTCGTCTGGCTTTTCCCTGTGTTTTTCTGTGTAACTGATCTGGTTACAGCACTCGTCTCCTGAACTGGATGGAGCAGGGTTTTATTTCACAGGGAATGCCCTCACTGCAGTCGTGGGGTGTGGTAACAGCTTGTGTAGGCATAACTTGCGTTAGCTTTAATTAAGTTAGTCTGAGTACAAATTGCAGTCAAACCACAGTAGCATGGGTCTAGGCATGAATTGTGCAAGGTCTTGGGGCCTTGGTAACTATGCAGTGAGGCCGCTTGTGCAGTGCTTGGACTTCTGCAGCAGGACCTGAACTAGCTGATGTTAGCTTGGGTCTCCATGCACTGCTGTTATGTCCATGGGTGTGGTGTAAATATGTCCATAGCATATACAATATCTTAATCCTGTTCTGTTGCTGTGATTTATCTGTATCTGTAGTGTAGGCAGGTTGTTTTACACATTTATGGTGAATACAATTCAGCACATCCACACAGGAGTGTCTTTCTGATACAACTGTGTTGATTTGTCCATTCACACAGAGCGCTTGTTGGGAGAATCTGTGTAACTATCCTATATTGCTGCAGCTGCCACGCTAGAGGCAGTGGTTGTGTGGGTGTTCTCCACACCCTACAGTGTGTTGTGAAATAGCCTTCTACACAAGGATGGCCTGGGACATAGAGGACTGGCCAATATGACTGCACCAAGGTTCATCTGTCACCCCCCATCTACTCTGTGGAAGGGGCTGAGACCCCCTTCACAGCCTGAGTCAAGTTACTGGTGTCCTTATGAGGAGGGTCAAATCGCAATCTAAAGACATGGTTAGAATCCATGTGCTCACCATGTTTGTGTTTGGATGTGAGCTGTATGTAGTTAACCGTGTTATAAAGTCACTCTGAAAACACACCTGCGGAGTGGGTGGGTTTAAAGAGCAATAAAAATGAAGAACAGCCAAGGAGTCCTGTGGCACTTTATTTATTGCATGAAATTTATCACAAATCTGTTTTATCGCATGACCTTTTGTGGGAGAAACATCTCATTTTGTCAGATACTTGAAAATGCAGAATTTACCGAATAGGAGCAAAACAGATGCAGGGTAGTGTAAGTCATAGGATCTGATCAGACTAACAGAAAATCAAAGTAGTTGTTAGGAGACAAACAGTGGATGAAGTACAGCATTTAGCAGGGAGGTGGGTGGGGAACAAGGAAAGCAAAATTACCTGTTGTAATGGGAAAAGGACCCAGTAGCTTTATTCAGCTGTGAGTTCATGATGTCAAATTTGCTTATGAATTCCAATTCTGTAGCTTCTCTTTGACGCTTTGATTTGTCATCCATTTGTTTGAGCACAGCTATTAACAAAGGATCAATGGGGCAAGCAGGGAGACTGAAGTGACCCCCCTGTTGGTTTTTGAATGTTATTTCTTGTATCAGATTTGTGTCCTTTTGCACAGAGACTGTCCTATTTGTCCAATATATAAGACAGGAGGGCCTTTCTCACACATGATGGTGTAAATCACATTGGTGGCTGAGCAGGTGAATGAGCTCTTGATGGAGCAGCTGGCTTGATAAGGCCCTCTGATGGTGTTTTTGTGCAGATATGTGGGCAAAGTTGGCAATGTGGTTGGTTGCAGTGGTGTGTCCCCTCTTTAATGGTTCTGTTGCTAGGTTTAGCAAAATAAGCAAGGAGTCCTGCAGCACTTAAAGACTAACATGAAAACTCATGCAATAAATACATGGGGGAAAATCCCACAGTGGGATTTTCTCATATGCAAGTTCATGTGATAAATAAATTTGTTAGCCTTTAAGTGCCACAGGACACCTTGCTTATTTTGCTGAACTAGACTAACAGGTCTACTCCTTTGAATGTTGTTAGGCCTATAGTTGCTGGTGAGTATCTGTTTAAGGTTGGGGGACTGTCTGTAACTGAGGAGAGGTCTGTTGCCCAAGGCTTGAGAGAGTGAGGGATTGTCTTGTAGAATAGGCTGTAGGTCCTTGATGTGCTGTAGGGGTTTGACCTTGGGGGTTGTAGGTGATGACCAGTGGTGTTCTGTTGTCGTCTTTCTTGGGCTTCTCTTGCAGTAGTTAATTTCTGGATACCCATCTGGGTCTGTGTCAGTCTGCTTCTTCACTTTTGCAGGAGGGTATTTGTAGTTTTAAGAATGAGCAAGAGATCCCTCAAAAGCTCATGTGATAAATAAATGTGTTAGTCTTTAAAAGTGCCATCAGACTTTTTGTTTTGCTAGACTAGACTAACACAGCTACCCCTTTAGAAATAAAGAGTAGATGTCAGAGCAAAGAGGCTTTCTGTGGCAGCTCTATGTGGCTATGTCCACATTTAGAAGGTTGGTTTGAATTAACTTAATTTGAACTAATTAATTCAAACTAATAATGATTAGTTTGAATTAAGTTAATTCAAACTAACATGGGCCCACTAGAAACCCAATTCAAACTAGCATGTCCATGGACAGGACTTGCTAGTTTGAATTAGGAGAGAGGCACCATGGGAGGTATGGCAAGATGCACCCAAGAAGGGCCATGCCCTCACCCAGTATATAGAAAGAGGAAGGCACCGTGGGAGGAAGAAGGTCAAAAAGCATTAGTTTGAATTAACATGGCCAAACTGGGTTAATTCAAACAATAAGATCAAATTAACCCTTACTCTGAAGTTAAGTGAAGTTTTATAACTTCAAAGTAAGCTTTCATTAGTTTGAATTAATGAAAGCCAGTGTAGCCATGCATTAATGTAATTTGAATTAAATTGTAAGTGTAGACACACCCCATGAGATCCAGTAGACTTGGTCAATAGGCTCCTTTTAAGCCATTTTTCTTACAAGAAAGTCCTTCAGTAACTGCTTTTTAATAGCTAAGCCATTAAACTACCCAGTGTTCATCATTAAATCCTGTCAGAATACAGATTTGCAGACATAGCCAAAATATTCTCTTGTGCACTCCAAAGTAGGGAATGCGTGTCCTTGCTCTTCATGCCACATTAACAAGTCTGGATAACTAAATGCCTGGCTCAGCTGCCAAAGTGCAAGCTGTCTACCCAACTCTTCTTGTTTAAAGGTGAAGCAGAATGCTGCTGCACAGTAGTTAAACAAACTCATTGTGGAAACAGCCCATTTGTGGTTAAATACACACACTTGAAGTCTGTCTTTGAGAAGAGCAGGATAAGCGGATCAGCTCCTGTGTTCTGAATCTTTCATGGAACAACATAATTGACAGAAATTAAAGGGGACACTGCATTGTAAATAGTGTGCATGGAGGACCAACTGCATGAGTGGATAGGGTGGTTATCAGGAAACAGAATTTGGTGTGTGAGATCTCTCTGTCCCAGGATTGCAGGAATTCTAGTTAACTCATCCCTTTGAGTTAACCCCTTCACCTATGCTCCTCCCCCTATCCAGAGTACTGCTAAGAATAATTGGCTATTGGCTACAAGAGTTGGAAAGTAACCAACCTTATTCTTCTCTGTGAAGTGAGCAGACTAGCAAAAATAGTAATTACTAACCACCAGATGTCACCTAAATCTCTCCTTGTGTTGTCTATTTCTAAATCAAGATGTATAGTATTGTGGAATACCATGTCTAGTTTTGGGCTCCCCACTACAAAAAGGACATGGACAAATTAAAGCCCAGTGGAGGGCAGCAAAAATGATCAAGGGGCTGGAGCACAAGATCTGTGAAGAAAGACTGAAGGAACTAGGCTTATTTAGCCAGCAGAAGAGAAGACTGAGGGGGGATTTGATAGCAACCTTCAGCTACTTGAAGGGATGCTCCAAGGAGGATGGAGCTTGGCTGTTCTCAGTAGTAAGAGAGGACAGAACAAGGAGCAATGGTTTCAAGTTGCAGCTGGGGAGGTCAAGGCTGGATATTAAGGAAAAGCTTTCTTACTAGGAGGGTGGTGGAATCTGTGCCTTTAGAGATGTTTAAGGCCCAGCTGGATAAAACTCTAGCTGGAATAATTTAGTGGGAGTGGTCCTGCTTTTTTTGGCAGGGGGTTGGACTAGATGACCTCAGGAGGTCCCTTCCAACCCTGTGATTCTATTTAATCATGCAATGTTTATGTTCCACTTTTGAGACCTGTAGTAAACCTTGGCTTTCTGTTCCAAAACTAATAGTGATGAGGTGGCTATGTGTGCCCGTGCTTTTATAAATTAGAATATCTTTCATAATCTGCATGTCATGAAGTTTTTTTTGTCACATGATTATTCAGAGTACCATATATTCATCTCGGTGGAATATCTCAGGATAAAAAGATGTTTTCTTGGAAGGTAACTCTGGAATCGCCTCTTTAAATGTAATTGTTCCAAATTTTGACTGAATTAAACTGTCGCATTCCTCACCCCTTTATTCCCATCATCAACAGGACCTTCTTCTGGCAGCAGCTTATGTTTACGATGCTCAGTATAATAGAAACATTCCATTTGAAACTTCACCACAAGCGGTCAGGTAAGAAAACAATGTAACATCTGATAGAACAATATTCAGTATTCAGAATTAAAATAATTAGTTGGGAAATACTTTCTTAATGGGGTGGGAGGGATACTTGATGATGCAGTGAAAATATTGGTTTGAACCCAAATAATTTATTCACTAAAACTCTGATCGTACAAATCTTTATGGATGTGCTCACTCTATGAACAAAAGATGTAGGCCAGAGGACTTCATCTTTGATGTTGAGAACAAAAGCACATGCAAAGAAGAAATTCTTAAATTTCCCTGTACACCAGTGCTAGCAACCTGGATAATAAACCAGAGGAATTAGAGTTGCTCGCTTATATGCACAAATTTGATTTAGTTGGTGTTATTGAAACGTGGTGTAGTGATTTGCTTGACTGGAAAGTTAAAATCAATGATTGTACCAAGCTGAGGAAGGATCAAGTAGGCCAAAAGCAAGAAGTGATGTGCTACATCAAAATGGCATTATCTGTTTTGAGTCTCTGATAACTTAGAAGAAATTTGTTCCATAAGCTTCATATCTGAACAGAAGTCACAAGATGGAGTACCAGTCGGAAACTGGGGTATTGGGGGGGGGGGGGAATCGAGGCATTTTAGTTCAAATGACATAGTGGACATAGTGCTTCAGCACTAAAACATCCTTGAAATATCTCAACAAAAGGGATGACCATTTTCCAAGTGTTGCAGACAACATAGGACAAGGTGTAATATTGAAATTCTGTAACCGATAAAGAGCAGTTGATCACAACTGAAAATTTAAGGGCAGCTTAGGTTCATATAAACATGACTGATTACAGGTAGAGTGTGCAAGCAAAATTAAAGTCCAGACTCGTAATAGATATTCACAAATCAACATGGGATTACTGAAAATAGAAAGTTTGACAGAATCTATAGAGACATTATCTGAGTTAGATAGCCAAAGGTTGCAATCTATGACATAAAAGATGTCTCTAAGGCATTTGATGTGATGCCACATGTCATTTGATTAAAAAGCTATATAAAACTGATGGGTCTGAAATGTGATTGTATAAATCAGGAATCCTCAGCAACTAGCAGTGTTTCCACAGGGGACTGGCAGGGACCAGTTCTTGGCCCTACCATATTTAACGCATTTTTTAATTGATGACATGGGAGAAAACTTAATCATCACTGACCAAGGTTGCAGAGGATCCTAAAACTGGGGAAGCTGCAAATAACAGACAGCAGGTCACTGATTCAGAATAATCTGGGTTGCTTCATGAACTGTGTATAAGCAAGCATAAAGCATTTTAATGCATCTGAATGTGAACATGAACGTCTAGGAACAACGAATGGGAGCCACCACCCTGGGAAGTAGCGACTGTTATGAAGATTTTGAGGTTATGGAGGATAATCAACCAAGCGTGAATGCTCTGTGTGATGTGGTGGTGAACAGAACTAACGCCCACCTTGCATGTGTAAACAATCTCAGGTTAGAGTAGAGAGGTGATTTAGTTGATGATAAAATACAGGTCAGTAACTGTTGGCAGGCACACATCCTTCCTCATGCCTTGCTCCTAGAGGGGCCTGGTGTCTGCAAGCCAACAGCGGTGCGGAGAGCCGTGTCCCATCCTCTGGACGTGGACCCATTCCCTGTCTCCTGTGACAGCAGGGTTGGAGGGGGGGTCTCTGCAGGTGCAAGGTGGAGGGAAGTCTGTGGGCCTAGTCTTGTGAAGCAAGCAAACCCACCCGGGGCTGGGAGGAGGACAACACTGAGCTGGAAGCCACCTTGCTATTGCGATTCTTCTGCCTGGGGATGGAGCCATTCAGCAGCCAGGTGACCTATTGGGTGCTCATTCTCTTTCCGGCCATTGCAGGATCTCTGCCCCACCAGGCCAGGACTGCAGCACCCCTTGTATTTGTGCCATTAAGGCTCCTCAGCCATACTGGAACCCCTGACAGCCCCACTGTTAGTGTTTTGTGAACCCTTCTCTGCCTTCATGTATAGCAACTGTAAAAACAGGACCATCATGAGGGGAGGGGGAGGGAATTAAATAAAAATAGCAAATGAATTTTCTCATTTGTGATGTGGTTTTTCCAACTCTTCCCCTGCCCATTCTCATTACACAAAAAAATCAAACTTAAAAATAATCTCCTGTCTCAAGGGAGAAATTTTATGGAAAATCTGGAGACCATCAGAAGAGGAGTCTTAAAGCAAGACTTCACCAAAAATCTTTGAGTGGAAAAATCTTCCTCATGCATTTTTAGCTTGTGGCATCTCCAAAATGGCTTAGTTGTTGAGCTCCCTACATCTTGTTTTTGAGTCTGATCTTGCTGAGAAGTGACTCTAGAACGTTTGATCAGGGTTAGATGAGGCATTCCTTAGCTGTCTATTAGACTGCATCATGGGTCTGGGTGCATATGGGCCACAGCTTGGGCTTATGAGTCATATATCCTAAGCTAAGCCAATACTTTTGATGCACTAGTTGGAGCTGAGGTGGCACAGGTTGGTCTGTCTGAGCTGGGGTGCATGCTTTTGGCTCCAGTGGTGACATAGGCTAAGAAGGAGGCCTAGTGATAATGAAGCAGCAATTTGGCCATGTCTATTTGTGTTTAAAAATTTCTTGTGAATGGAATTAAATAACTGAATTTCTCCATTATAATTTTTAAAAATATTCCTTGCGGGAATACAGGTTCAGTCATCTGAACAATGGGGAAATATCCAGTTGGCGCAAGGACTTGTCTAAAGTAATGAACTCACTCAGAGTACTTTGTAGTGAGAAGATTCTTGGGAAAAAATCTCAGCAGACAGCTGGGTTTCTGAACTGCATCATCTCAGTGAAGCCTTGCAATATACACTTTGTATTTAGTCGAGTGGCCTTTGGGTGGTCACTGGCACTCTTGGGTACTGTTGGAAATAATAAATGATGCTAATGGGTTAGAGCTTGTTTTCTTCCTACTGTTGATTTGCTGATCCATACACTTGTACTAGTGTCCTAATTTTCAATATCTGGTTGCTTTCCCAGACTTTACTATCTCTATAACCATTGGATTACACAAGCAGCCACCTACTTCTTCATCTTTGTAGACCTTTTCCTTGCTGTGTTTGAAGAGCCGGCTGTGTACGCACTCCCTTTCTTGGTAAGCATTGGGGTAAAAGGGAACAACTACTTTGTCACACTTGACAGATGGAGAAAGTTCATGCTTTCTGTAATATTCCATTACCGAACTGACTACAGCGTTCCTCTGCTTGTGTTTAGTAGAGGAGGCTGCAGGATTTTACGCAGCAATATCCATGATCTCTGGTGCTGCTGAATTAACCTAAATTGCATAACTCTTTGGGAGCATAGCACATGGAATCCCCCCACAAATGAGCAAATGCTTTCCCATGTGTGCGCACACGTGCGTGCAAGCCCAACCGTGCCTCCAACAAGAGTACCATGAAGTTCCCTTCTGCTCTGCACCAGTGCCAGGTTCCATACCTTGTTGGTTTACCCTCCATACAGTCTGTGTTCACATTTGCTGCCCCCTGAGCACAGAACGTCTGTCTTAGCCACTTGCAAGGCCATTAACCTTGCCTCATTTCTCTGCCTCCTGGAGAAGTGCTTATCCTGCAAGCTCTTCAAGAAACTGGGCATGAAGACTCTTCCCACTTAGCAGGGGACTAACAGCAGCAGGAGGAGTCTTTCATTGTAAGCCAAGGCTGTACTTGTTTTATTCCTTATTTTACACAAATGTCTGTCATTCCTCGTGCTGTATGCTTAGCCCTTTGAGTGACAAGCTGGCTGTTAATTCTGGCCCCACACCATTCCTGTGGTCTCCATGCCCAGTGGTTGGCTTGTGGCAGGGAGTGTGTCTCTAGCTGCCGTGAGATACTTAATACACCCAGTGAGAATATTATTTAGTGTTGACTTGTGCTCACAGCTCTTGTGTATTGCATCCAGGAGGTCATATGACGTAGGCCAGGGGTCTCAAACACACAGCCCTGTGGGCTGCATGTGGCCCCTAAAGCTATTTCCTGTGGCCCACAATGACACTATTGTTACCAGTATTTGCAATAACATTGTATGAAAAGGTTTCAGTGATGTGGCCCTCAGGCTATTGTACCAGTCCTCATGTAGCCTGCATGGTGATTTGAGTTTGAGACTCCTGACCTAGGGAATAAAGCAACTAGACTGGAACTCGAGAGCAGCGTTCTGTCCCATTTTTATCCATTGCTGGGCAACCTTGGGGGAAGTCTCTGCCTTCCTGTGGATTTGGGAATACTGTAATTTGCCATCTCCTATAAAGCGCTGGAGAAGAGCAAGGGGTACTTCCCATTGTTCACTGTTGCACTGCTATGGTATCGTACACCTTGACAGACATCTACACCAGATTCCACGTACTGGATAATCTGCTAACTCCTCTGCACTTAAATTTCTGGCATTATGTGATGCACAGAATAATAGTGGCCAATGTTACCTGGGTGACTTATTTTTTTATTTTGATTATGAGACTGTTCCAAATACTAGAGCAATCGCCAGCAAAATCCCAGTTTTAAAACCATCTAACATCTCATCCTTTCCAGACTTCCTATGGCTCTCCCTCTCTCTGGACCCCTCTGGCTGCAGCTGGAGGATATTGGCTTGGTGTGACAATGAAGTCATTTGTTTAGCTTCGCTTTGTTTTCCATTTGCAGGCCACCTCTCTAGTGGAAGTCTTGTGCCTGTTCGTGTTCTTTGGACGACTGGTGCATTTTGCCAAAGTCACACCACGCAATGTGTTTTGGAGGGATACAAAGAATATCTGTGTCATGGTAGTAATACTGGTGAGTTGCAACTGTGGTCACTGAAGTGAAGGAATTTAGTGTGGGTAGCCAGATTCCCCGTCGCTTTTTGTACTTTCAATTCCATTGTGACATGGATTGTAGGATTGCATGAAAGGATGGGGCTGACCAGTATCTAAGTTTGTGAACAGCTTGTTTGTGTTCTCTTCCCAGTTGAACAGCTCTGATGTGTGTTCTTTTCTTTAAAAGTGAATAAACCTTCTCTGAATAGATCAATTTCAGAGCATGATTTATAACAGGTGTAGTTTCTGAAATTCTATTTGGGAAAGAAAACGTGGTGAGAGCAGTTTTTAAAATTCTTTTGTTGTAACGTGGTCTAGTCTGCTGACACTGCCCTCTCCTATGGGAGATGCAAGGAATGCATGAAACTCTGGGTCTCCTCATTGTCAGTCTTTCCATGTGTTGTAATGGCTCTCCAGTGGCAGATCAAACTCTTCCCTGTGAATTGTTGCTCCTCTTTCTTCCACAGATGACATTAATTGACCTAATTATCTATGGAGCACTCAAAATCTCGGGCATCAACAGTATTCGATGGTCAAGATTCCTCAGACCCATGTTCTTAATAAACTTTGCTGAGAGTCGCCAGGTAAGCAACACTGTCATCACACAAATGGGTCAGGTTTAGTGGTTCGTCATTTTTGTTTTGGGGTTTTTTGCTTAAGTTACGTGCTGATATCTTGGAGTGATAACTCTTGACAAAGTGGCTGGAAAATAGCCATCATAATTGCTGCCTTCTGTGGAAGGCTTTTTTTCTTACCATATTTGCCAGAAGCCCTCTTTAAACCAAAGACACCCTTTATAATCTTATTGCCAGGAAGGTCAGAAGAAAGAATACCTGCAGGCCCAGGCAATGGGCTCTCTGGCTTTGGAACAGCAGAAAGAATGGAGAACCGCAAGTAGGAAAGGGATAGATAATAAGCAAAAAATACTATGATGCTGCCATATAAAGTCACGGTGAACTTGCAATTGCGGTCACTGTATTCAAGATGCATGCAGTATCTCAGAAAAAGTAAAGTGAAGAGCAACAAAAATAACTAAGGCTATGGAACAGCTTCCATATGTAGAGAGGTTGAATAGATGACAGGGGGTAGAAGGGAGCATGCTGGAGGTCTCTAAAATGATGAGCTCTGTGGAGGAAAAGTAGGGAATGTTGGTTATCCCTTCACATGACACAAGAACCAGGGATAATCCAATAAACTGCTTCAATCAAATTACAGGAAACTGGTGGCATTCATTGCCAGGGGATATTATGAGCACCAAAACTCTAACTGGGTTTGAAAAAGAATTGGATAGGTGTGTCCGTTAAATGACTTGTTAGCCAAAAAGGTCAGGAACACAACCCCACGTTTTGGCTATTGCTAAAGGTCTGGGTGCCAGCAGTTGGATCTGGAGAACTAGACGAATGAGTTGTTGATTGCCTTCTTCTGTTCATTCTCTCTGAAGCACTGGCCACTGTCAAGACAAGAGACTGGGCTAGATGGACTGATGGCCTGACCCAGCTAGGCCATTATTATAACTAATATCCATCTAGTGTGGTCTCTTCTCCCAAAAAGGAAATCTCCATGTTTTCTCTGTGATCTCTTATCCCTTCTATCCTGATTAGGACATTGTTCAGTTCAGCCATGTCTCATGCGGTGGTCTACGTGTGGTTCGAATGGGAACTCTTGATGTTGAACAACTTCTTCTGACTGCCTGAGAACTGCAGGGGGAAAGACTTGCTTGCGCTAAGACCTAATTGCACTTGGGCATATTAAGTGCCTGAGACTTGGAAAGAGCCTTAAAATCTTGTCTGTCCGCTGTGATGCAGGCTTTTGGGTAAAGGAGGGGAACTTGTCTAAGCAGTTGTACAGAGTGGCAACTAATGTGAGAATCATGGTTGCTTTCAAGTTGATGCCGTCTGGTGACTGGCAGAGTCAGGCAATGTTTAAAGATCTGTTCTTGTGACTCAGGACTAGTCTACACTGAACACTTAGGTCAATGTACTGCCACTTACGTTGGCCTTCTGCAGGCTGCTTACACACTCACATGGCTGCAAAGTCAAATTACTTGCTGCAGCAAGTTGACACTGTAAATCCACTCCTGCAGGAGGCATAGTGTTCAGTGCAATTTTTTGTTAGTGTGGCTTAACGTCAGTGCGTATGGAGAGAAGTGTAATGCAATTTTAATGGCCTCCAGGATCGAACCCAGAAATCCCTGTTCTTGCAATTCTGTCTTTCCTGGTAAGCTGTATATTGGCCACATCATCAGCAAATAGCTTGTGGGAACTGGCCAAGGGCATTCAGCCAGAAAGAGGGAATTGGGCAGCAGCGTGGCAACAGGTGGCAGGTGGGCACTTCATATCCACAATGCAACACTTCTGAAGTCAAAGCAACAGCTAGCAATGAGGACACAAGAAGCCGGAGCATGGAAAGTGGTGTGTACATCCTCTCCTCCTGTCTTATTCGACGTATCAACATCAATTTGAGATCATGCCCAAGAAGAGACAAACCTTTCAGCTGTGCACGGGATATCTTCAAGCTGGTGTGAGATGCAAATCTTTTGCTTGCTTCCCCTTTTCAACAGTTTCTCTGTGCATAGGTAGGGACTCCCCTTCTGGCTCTTCAGGGTTGAGGAGGAAGGCCCTGGTTTCTTCCCAGGCGCTGTCTTGGTGAGATGTCACTCAGACAGGCCTGCTGAGCATGAGCCGTAAGCCCCTGAGATGCAGAGAACAGACTTCAACAGGGGAATGCTGGTCTCTTTCAAGTAAGAAGTTGTCTTATACTGTTAGTTAAAAAGGTGCAAGTTTCCTGTGGTGATGTCCTTTCCTTGGTATATCAAGCCCTGACAGCAGGACACGATTCAACAAAACTGGCTCCTCACTAGGCATCGGTTTTATTTTGGTCACTAGAGGGTGCTCCTCCGCTGCATTTCTGCAGTGGCGTTTGGAGTCAGGCTACAAACCCTGGTTTCTAAGGTGACCTGGCGCTGGGTTTTGTTGAGCTGTCGTCACAGGATGATTGCTGCTTCCCTCATTAAGCATGTCAATACACAGTAAAATAGCGAACAAAAATCAGTATTTAAATCATCATTTCTGGACATCTGGGTTGAACACCCGGTTGAAACAAACAAGGCATTGGGCCTCTCAAAGCTAGTATTTCAGGCTGCCTGAAGTCTCAAACGGATATTGTTGCACCAGCTTATATTTGGTTAATCTTTGAAAGCTTTTCTTTGTAAACATAAGGGCTAGAGACTTCTTTGACGTTAGAGAGACCAAGATGGCATCCTCCAAAAACCAAGCACTGGGCAGCCAACCTGGCTTGATCTGACCCAGTTTGGACCCTAGAGGAGCAGGTTGTGTAACGATGTGGAGTGGAGTTTGCTGTTGGGTGTAGAGGGAGGCTAGATCAGCTTTTCTCAATGGAAACAACTCCTCCTGACCACATGCGGCCACAATTTCCAACGTGACAGCCATAGGGATACAATTTTTGTTTCTGAATGCTCCCTGTTGTGTCTCGGCAGATCCGGAGGGCGTTCCGTAGCATAAGGAATACGCTGCCAGAGATCATGTATGTTTTCCTGCTCTTCATGTTCAGTGTCCTCATGTTCTCCCTCATGGCTTTGAAGCTGTTCAGTCACAGGTGGGCACATTTTCCATTCTGGAGTTCCCTGTGCTTTGGGTTTCAAGCTTTGGAGGGAAGGGAAACTACTGTGTTAACCCCAAATCCTGCAAACAAAATGTGGCTGGGATTCCAGAACAGCTTTGATTGTCTTTTATTATCTGTGCATAATTTCAAAATAAGGCCACAGGGGTCTGATTGCAATGTCCATAGTAATAACTGTGTCCATGACTTGGTATCTGAATGCAACTTCATGGTGTCTTTTCCCCCCCCCCCTTTTTTTAGGAGTCTCCAGACAGTGGAAGGAACTCCATATTTTACAAACTACCTAGAAATTGTCTTTGATCTGTATGTGCTAGTGACAACAGCAAACAGCCCTGATGTCATGTACGTATCTCCACGCTGCAGAAGCCCAGGATGCTCTGGAGCACTAATATGTCTGAGTAGTCAGGAAGTGCTGCATGGTGTGTAGAACAGGAGCCTCAGTCTAGGATCTGATCCAGAGATGGCTGCAGAAGATGGCAATATTCATGGAGTCTGTTGCCACACTTGACATAAAAGGATCTTCCTGTTTTCTGGGTCTTAAACCACAGATGATACAGTTTAGGACAGTGGTTCTCAGCCACTGACTCGGGACCCATTACTGTGTCACCACCCAGCGCTAAGTGTGTCCTTGAGGGCTGAAGAGGTGGATGGAGCTGGCTTGAGGAGGAGGGGCTGGTGTGTCCTATAGGGTCATGGCATGCCACCAAGTGTGTTGTGATCTACAAAAGGTTAAGAACCCCTGGTTTAGGAAATCAGTAAGCCTCCATTCAAACAGGAAACGGCACAGGGCTTCTGAAAGCTCTCTGTGCAAATGGGAGCATTTGCCATGCCCTAACAGTGGGTGGTTTGATTTTTTGTTTGCCCCTGCCATCTGTACCATAATAGGGACTATCTCCACCTCCTAGGCAGTATACAAACACCAATGAGGGTTTACAACTTCTTAGCCTTTAATTCAGAGTTGCGTTCACCAGTGAGAGGATCTCTCCCTAATCCCTCTCAGCAGATCCAGGACTGTTGAACAGTGAATGCGACTGCCCAGAGGGGGCAGCATGGTATGTCCTCTGCTTTCCACCCAAGGACCAAATTCTACATCCTCTTCCCACACCCCTCTCTACGGCATTAGCAGTTGCCCACACCCCCTGCGAAGAATCGGGGCCCAAAGAGCCTGCTGTTTGTGATTCTTCGGGAGGAATGGGTTCCTTGTGAAATTTCAGCCTGACTGGCTGTACTGCGCCTACACGCCACAAGGGATACTGAGTAAAGGTTTGATCGTGCAGTGCTCCTATGGAAAGTTGAAATGCATGAGTCTGGACGTGCTGTTGCAATGCTCCCTTCACAACAGTAACCCTGGCCGTGCAGCAGGGTCATGAGTTAGACTCTGTTACACCAGGAAGAGTGACCTGAGGCAAAGTGGTTACATGAGTTATTTATCAGTCCTCACTAAATCTAGGTGCTACATAAATCCTCCAGACACAACTTGGAAGGTAACGGAGTTTGGAATGGCCTGCTGCAAGGCAGTGCAACTGGAGCTATCACTAGCAATAGGCCTTTAGGGGTAACCCAGTAGCACAAACCAACCTTCAAAGATTGGCCTTACCAGTAGGTCAGAACTGGTGCCTGCCTTCTCACTATTCCCAGCCATAGGATACTGAGTTTGCACTAAAATTGGCATCACATTTCTCTTAACTAACCTGAAGGGGCTAAAAATAATTGTCTTAAATTCAAGCTATGAACTGGGCTCAGTTACCACTGAAAATGTCACTTTTCTACCTTGTCTTTAGTGCAAGTTGCAAGCAACAGATTGTTTAAAAAATCAGCCCTTCTCATAAATTTGTCATCCTTGATCAGACTTTCCATTTCATTCATAACTGCAGTAAAAAGATGACCTGTTCTTTTCCTAGTGATACATGAGGACCTGGCACTTCCTCCTCATTTGATCTGTTAATCTCAGCCTAGCTTCAGTTTGTGGCCTCTTGTTCAAAAATGAGGTGATGCCACAAATCTCAACCATGCTGTTGAACGTAGGTTGGCCAGAATGAGATTTGTTTCCTGCCTAGGTGCCAAGTGTGTGGCTGTCTCGCTCTGGCCTGTCTCATGGGGTGTTGTGAGTGTCCTGCCATGGAGCACAGCAACCCCTGTGCAGTTTGTGGGGTGCAGGCTGGTTATACTACAAAGTGATGACAGAGGGCATTTGTAAGACACTACCACTTCACTTCAGTCCTGCTAATGCTGTCTCATGTGTGTTACAGGGCTCTCCAAACCCTCAGGATGGCAATGAGCTAATGGAGGGTGAAGGACTAGTGAACTGCCTCCTTCTACCCCAGCTAATGTCTAGGTCTTTTAACCATGAATCTGTGAAATACAGCTGGGTCACCAAGACAGCATTTTGGAAGCTGTCTCAGGGGTTTTATTGCTCTGGATGAATCCCTGCTTTCACTGTCTACTGTAAAATGACTAAAGCCACTCTCTTCCTCTCTAGGATGCCGGCATTTGACTTCAGCTGGTGGTATTCCCTCTTCTTCGTCACCTATGTAGTAATCAACACCTACCTCTTCATGTCTGTCTTCCTGGCTGTTGTATACAACAATTACAGGAAACATTTAAAGGTAAAGTGCATGGAGGGGAGCATCTCCTGAACAGGGCAAGCAATAACCAGGCTCCACTCATCCCTGTATGGCGCATTCTGCTTCAGCAACACTGGCTTTCTCTTCTGGTCCTACAAGTCTTAAATGTTCATGAATCCAGTGCAGACAGCTTTGGGGTCCGAGTTTGACTCGGACAGCAAATCATGATATCAGTGGAAGAGTGAGTTCTGTTGCTGGAGAATGTCTAGCGTGGCTTTATTTATCCAGTTTAAAACCTTTCTTGTAGTACAGCCATGAGGCGCCGGCATTGCAGTAAGCCTTGTGTTGTATTGCAGCTTTGTTCAGGGTGTGAGCTGGAGCCACGGGGACCCCCAGGATATCTATGAGGAGAGAATCCTTCAAGCAGCATGCAGCTACTCATCCTTCCCAGGGAACAACGTGACTACGCTGATCAGTTGCTGATTCTGAACCCCTCTGCTTAACATGCAGAAGGTCCTGGGTTCAATTCCCAGGGGGTTGGACTCGATGATCTCATGAGGTCCCTTCCAGCCCTATGATTTGATTGATTGATTGAATACTAACTAACCCTCCTTTGGAACCACTTAATGAGGTTTCCTTATTGCACTTGCTAGGTATACTAGCACCCAGAGACCCCTGTGCATTAGGTTCTGTATAAACACATGTAAACAGGGGCCATGCCCTGAAGACCTTGCAGTCAAAGACGACAACTGACAGTGTGGAGAAGGGGGAAGCTCTGTAAGCAGGGACTGTGCCTCCATTCTGTCTGCCCGGCAGCTAGTACCATGGGATCCTTATCCATGTCTGGGGTTCCTGACTGCTACTGCAGTAAAAGTAAGGAATACTCATAGTGCTGCAACCACTAGTTATTTTGAACTTCCACGGTTCAAAAATGCACAGTGTCTCTTTGTAAATAGATGGGGCGCAATGATCTTCCTAAACATTAGAAAACCATCATTTCCAGAATGTCTCTACTTGGAAGAAAGTTGCCTTTTAGCAGAACCTCCATGTAGTTTTTGCGCTGTAACGTGCTCTAATGCACTGATGGGGGGCCGAAGCAAGGATGTGATATTCAATCAGCATGGCATAGATCTTTACTCTTGCCTTGATATTTGGTGAGACCTATTGGAAATGAGGACACTAAGTGTGTTTAATGCTTGCAGTTAAAGGACTAAATCCTAAAAGTTCTAGTGAACTTTCACAAGCCAATTAATCTGTGTCTCCTAGGGAAGGTTTCCTGCCCAGTGGACTAACAGGAGGCTGCAAAAGCCATCATTGCATGGTGTCTGCTGAGCAGATTGCCTAGTGTGGGTAGAGCATGAAGTTGGTTGCTTGCTCAGCTCAGATTGTTGGATCTTGTTGGCAGGATTGTCTGCTGTCTTGCACCACAGGAATCTGACATAGTTGCCACCTTTTGAGCCATCTTTTGTTAGTGTTTGACGTGATGTCTAGATTAAGTCCTTCTTCTCTGCTATTCCAGCTTGAGGCCTTCAGTCAGTGACAAAGCGCTTTGACTCTTCCTCCATGCTGTCCATTACATACAAACAACCTTTCTCTCTCTGCACCTCAACTGCACGCCAACCTTTAAGGCCTGGTGTAAGCCATCTAGACTTTTTTAATCTCTCTCATGGGGCCAAACTGTTGCAAAGGATCCTACCTGGAGATGTTTAAGAAGCTTTGATAGAGCAAGGAGGCATGAGGGCTGGGTGACAACAGTATCCTGGAGGACAAGACAGATTTCCTGGTAGCCTGCTGCAAACTGGTCAGAAATATTTCCCTGGACTATGTCATTCTCTGTCCCTCCATCTGAATGTAGCAGTGACAGCAAGGAGCTTTGCTCTTCATATGTTTCCTGTGGAGTCCTCCTTGGCACTATAGTATACAAACACAAGAACAAATCCGGTGTTCACTACTAGCCCAAAAGTACATTAAGTTTTTAAAAACAAGTGGGAGATGGGAGGGAAGACAAACACATGGTTTGGGTGTCTGAAAACCATTGTCTTCTCCAGAATGAGATCCGAAAACTTGCTTACATGAAGCGTCACAAGATGGTGGAAGCCTTCAACATCCTAAAGGTCAAAGAGGGCACAGAGTTTGTTGTTAAAGAAGCCCAGTGGAAGCAGCTCGTCAAACTAGTGGCCCCAGATATCAGCACTTCCCACCGAGAACTCTTGTTGAGAGTATCAGATGATGAACAAAAAGGTTATGTGGGTGAGTAGCAACAAACCAACGTCTGTTGGGGAGGATTACTGAATAGGGGAGAGCCTTGGGCTTAAGCAGGGACATCTATATTGCCTTGTGAAAGCTGAAACTCTACCCATTCAACCACTTGGCCTTGAGTGACTGTCACCCAGACATATCCTGCTCCTGCACTTACTTACGTGTATAGCATGAAAGTACTGCTTTCTACTTACTTGTACCATTTTGTTTGTGTGTACTGGAGGCTTCATACCTCACATTTTATCATGTAAGAGTTTGTCATCCAAAAAGGTTCTCTTTCCCTACAAATGATGAAATCTGTTAGTTTTTGTTTTTTGAGCATGGATCTTAAGCTCAGGGATATATTCTCCTGCATCCATGCATGAGGCAGCCTCTCAGAGATACCCCATATCACTGATATGGGGTATCTTGCACTTTCTTCAGTATCTCTTGTTTTTGCTTAATTTTAGAGAGACAGGATGGAGCGCTCATCTGATGCAGTCTGGAAATTCCTATGCAGTGAAATAGGCTTTCAGATTTTGAACTGTTATTTAAGAGCAAACATACAGTGCAGACCACTAAAAAGCCAGAATTTAATTTTCAGCACATTCCTCACAGTTGTCACCTGTTAATAGAAATCTGTTGTCTTGCAACAACTGACATTGATAAATGGTGACTGCTTAACTGCAGATGTGTGATTTGATCACTGCATGCTTGCCAAAATACTGGTAGTCTTAAGATGAAGTTTAAAATTTGGCAGGTAAGGAGTGAAACAGGTTCTCTAGATCACTTCTCCTTTTCTCTTCCTTCCCTACCAATCTCAGCTTCATGCCAAACTTCTAGCACAGGTTGAGGGAGCTCTTGACTAATATGGTGTTAGCAGGGTTGAAGGATGTGCCTTTTTTTGCCCAGGTGGGCAAATCCTATGTTCTCAGTGTGTTGCAGTGGGCAGAATGAAGCAGTACTTCACAAAGGGCTGTACGTTTTGCTGATATGAAATGTTGCATTTCCCAATGCACGTGAGCTAACAGGCATCTCCCCTGTCTACTGCAGACAAAAAGTCTTTTGTGCGTCTGGCAGACCTTCTGAACATCCAAGTGATTGCAATGAAGATACAAAGCCACCCCCTGGCGCACTGGCTGCCCCGTGTGTATAACTCGGCAGTCAGCGTCTTCATCCGCAGCATGGTTCAACACAAGTAAGTGTGTCTCCAGCCCTCCCTGGGCCACTCCTAACATTAAAGATGCTACAGACCAGCACTGACAACTGGGTGAATGTTTGCCCTAATGGCAGACTGGGAAATGCCAGCACTGCAAGGCACGACACTGCAGGTGAGGTTGTCAGAAGTTCTCAGTCTGAGCCTAATTTGGTTCCCAGTTGAGTCCAAAGGGATTTTGATCCTTAACTTGAGTAAGACCAGTGCTGGGTGCTACTGAAAATTGCACCTCCACCCACAAGTTCTTGTCCTCCTAGCTCAGTTGTTCTGCAAGCACCAAATGACACTTAAGTACAACAAGCTTTGTAGAGCAGCAGTTCTCAACCAATGTGTCACAACACAAGTGTGTCATGGTGGAAAAGCACCCCTGCCGCGGCTGCTGGCTCTCTGGAAGCTGCTGCTCCACCAGCTTTTAAAGGGCCAGCAATCGAAAAGAAGCCCTCCAGCGCTTTTGGCAGCAGCACTTTCATTAAGGTGCCACAGAAGCCGAAAGCTCCCCAGGGCCACGTTTTTCCTGTTGGATCCTTAAAGCTGGCAGCTTAAGAACCAGCAGGAAACAAGCAGCCCCCTCCCTCCCAATGATTTCGGCAATGTTGCCTGACTGCAGGTGGGGGGGGTAGTTTTTTCCTTTTGGCTCTTTAAAGGTGCAGGGCCAGCAGGAAAAAGCGTGTCCCACCTGCTTTCAGTAAAGTGCTGAGGATGGGGTGGGGGGGCTGACCCCCCCGCCCCGCTTATTGTTTAATGCTGCAAGCCTTAAAGGGC
This sequence comes from Podocnemis expansa, assembly GCA_007922195.1. NCBI lineage: Eukaryota > Metazoa > Chordata > Testudines > Podocnemididae > Podocnemis > Podocnemis expansa. Next base: position 2,084,768 of record ML682039.1, read on the forward strand.
CAGCACAAAGAAAACCCTCTGACCCCCAGTGCTTTCAGCCTCAGCATTTGTCCTGACAGCATTGTGGGAGGGTGCTTTCTTCAGTGGCAGGGGCTAGCCACCTCTGCCAAAACTGCCTTTGCAGGTGGATCTTTTTTTTTCCGGTTGGGGCCAGTTGAACCCTCTGCCAAAAATGGGGGAGCTTTGGTAGCAGGAGAGTCTTGGTTTGTGACACATGGCTGGGAACCCTCCAAGTTGTGTCATGACCCTCAAAAGACTGAGAACCCCCTACTGTAGATATGCTGGGAGTTCTGGCCTGAAAATTAGTTTTATTCCAAAGTCTGAATACATATACAGAAACTTATAATAACACAGATGTCTCTATGGCAAAGTGCTAATATGATCAGCTTCACCATCCCCTCTTCAGTTGAGAGGAAGAGCTGATTTAGGGCTCAGTCTGACACTTAACTTTCTCCAATTTCTACCTACTCGTCTCATCTGGGCAGCTTCACTTCTCTGAGCACTGCTCAGTTTGACAGACTGAACTTCTAGGGGATGAAAACAAGAACTCTTTAAAATGACACACTCTCAGCAGTGCTGGGTCATGTAAACTGAGCATAGACATACGTGGTGACTGGCCTTTTGGGTGTCAGGCTACGCTACATACCCTGTCCTGCATTCTCAATCACAGAAGAGGCTATGTCTCTGTCACCGGTCCTGATGAGTTGCTGGTCCTTGAAATCAGAATGGGAAGACGCTAGATTCCACAACCTCCTGTTAGTTTTTCTTTCTGATTAATCTCTGGTGCAAGAGAACTGTCCATTGAACATGGTGGTGCCAGAGATGGGCAGATAACTGGCCTCCTTGTCTCTTTTTTTTTTTTCCCCCTTTCTTTACTCAGATTTAAAACATCATATCAGCAAGTGTCCATTATTCCTTACATAGTGTTCATACACATCATTGTGAACTGTATTAATGACTAGTATGTCACCAGCTTTCATCTGATACCTTAAACAACATTCACCATTGTACAATGGTGGGCCTGCCAGTTGGCACTGAAGGGCTTTTAGGGTCAGTGGTGTCTTCTGAAGGGGTTTTTTAAACCTTCATAGGCAGCAGCAAACCAACTTTTTTTCCCTTCTTCTTGCAGGGCCTTTGTTTGGGCTTACGATGCAATCATTCTAATAAATGCCATATTCATTGCTCTGGATGAGAAAAACCCATTGATTTCCCATGCAGAGTGGGTTTTCCTTTCTTTGTACATCCTTGAGATTCTCTTGAAAGTGTACACGTATGAACCCAGGAGGTTCTTTGCAAAGACTCAGTTCTGGAACTGGTAAGTAGAACGGTGAGTTGTTCTGTGGTGGCTTGTGGAAAGGAGAGGACATGGGAAGAATGTCCTGCAACTTTTCTCTTCACACCTGAAGAGATCTGACATTCAACCTCTTGCAAAAAGAACCTGGTGAAATTCATATTTGCATAGCCACTGTATAATTAAAGCTATTGCAAACATGAGAGAGTGCTTTTTACTCCAACTGAAGTGCTGGGTTAGAAAACTGGACAGGCTTCTTAGGACCAGAGCCTGGGGAAGGGGCTTCTCTTGGAAACAAAATACACACATTCTTGGGTTTATGCTGGCTTCTTAATAAAGCCACATGATGATCTCAAAGCGGTGGTGACAGCTGGTAGGGGTATTCTCTCTGCCCATAAAAATATTAAGACTGTCAAGTGGCTGTCAGTGACTTGCTGGCAGATGCACTCAGGCTTGTATGCATGAAATCTTTCATGCCTTTAATTAATCAATGGGGTGGGACTTAAGTACCTATTAACACAAATAATGATTATTTCCCACAGTCCAGTCCCCAGAATCCCCTCCCATTAGCTGGGGTCTCCCTCCTCCTGTGACACTGCACCCCTACTGGTTCTCCGGATGTCCAGAAAGTTGGAGCACAAACTGCGCCTGAATTTCCAATATAAACAACCTACCAAAGAACATCCCAGGTCTCCTTTATCCACTGTAAAGAACTGCAGCAACAAAAGCCTTTGTGCCCCATCCCACTTGCAACTCACATTTGCGAACCCTATACCCCACAAAGAACCTTTGCTGAGCCTTGCATGGCGTGTGTGGAGCCTTGAGTGGGGCTGGTGTGCTAGGCATACCGTACAAACTCAAAACAAAACGGTCTGTACCCACAAAGAATTCATGGCCCGGGCATTTAGGGCCAAAACCTGCAACTGCTCCAGTTGAGTCTGTCAAACTATTTAAAAAAAAAAATTGCAATTTTAAAGTTGTGACTAGTTGCACTGTTAATAATAGAACATTAATTTATGCTTATTTGCACTATAAATTGATACCTGATCATTAACAGTGCAACTTCAAAATGCAATTAACTCAATTTTTAAAAGTCACTATTAACAGAGCCAATTAATGCAAAAACCACATTAAATGACACTCCTAGTTCCAGCATACACATTCCTTCTGGCTCACTGGGAATACTTGTGTGATTAAAGCTAAGCACAGACCTGGTGCCCACAGGATTAAGGCCTCACACTGTAGCCAAGACCAGAGAATCTATAGGGCTGCACTGCACTCTGATGATAGAGAACAACTTTTATCTCCATATAATGGAATTACCCTTCTCTCAACCCTAGGTTCGATACCTCCATCATCGTTGCTGCTCTGATGGCGACAATTCTCAACGTGTCACTTAAATCAAGTAAGTGCAGCATTACACTTCTGCAACTACCCAAACAATTGTTGGATTTTTGTTTTTGTTTAAGATTTATCTCCTAGTTTTATTCTAGGCCAGTGGTACCTACCCTTTCCTCTGCTGTGGCACACCTTGATACCTTTTATTTATTTTTGAGGCACACTACCATATAGTCTCCCAATGACCTCATGAATATTCATGAGCCAATCCAGAACTCAGTTTTTCACAAATAATCATGGTACATCTGCTCAGGCCTCAGGGCACACCTGTGTGCCACGGCACACTGATTGGGAAGTACTGTTCTAGGCTCGTGGTTTCCACTGAAATCTATGGAGAATTCTGTGTGTTTTGGGGAGGGGAGCTATAACGTGACCTGAATAAAAATCACTGAAAGAGTGAACCCATAATATGTCCCCGCTTGAGGAGGTCAGTGTGTTCAGGTTACTACATAGACTGTGCTCATTGCAGCTGTGCATGTAATAGTGATGAAAGGGATCCATTTAAATTAAATATGCCCTTCTTATCATGTGGGTAGGGAGGGAAAGAAACACACCACTTTATTTTACTTTTGGGGTTTGAAATATAAAACACCTATCCCTGTCTGAATCCCAAGTGCCATGTAGGCCATTCTGGTAAGTGTCTGAGGCTGCTAAGAATAGACCAGTCTTGTGATACATGGCTGTCTTGGGACCCTACCTCATTTCCCCCATTCTACTGTCTGATGAGGATGCTTTCTGTATGTCACCAAGTGACTGCATTAGTGTTTGTAAGCAAATGGGGCAGATTTGGAGAGGGCATACTAAAAACTGATGCTGCTGTTTTCCTCCTCAGCCAGTCAATACAATAGCCAACAAGTGCTGGATATCGTCTTCATACTGAGAGTCCTCCGGCTCATCAGGATTGTGGACAGCATTCAAAGGTGAAGAATGTAGTGGGGAGGTAGCTCTATGCCACTGCAAAAAACCTGTGGGCTGTGCAGGAGAGTGGATTTGCCTGCCAGCTCATGGCCACTCGGCTGAGCAGAACAAGGCCGCCTTGGCATGTTCATGCACACACAGACAAAATGTACTGGTGTAGCTAACAGCATTCACCCTGCTGTCAACTTTACAATGGGTCTATAATGCTGGTAGCTATTCCCATATGGGAAGGAGAATAAGGTATCTTGGGATAAGGCAACTTTTTTTTATCCTGTCCTTGCTAAAGGCTTTTACCACCATGCTGGTTGCACATCACCCCCTACCCACAAGAAATAGTTCATACCACCAACAGAACTTGAGTATAATCAAGCCCCAGCAGAACCCTTCCCAAACACCTCTCTCACCTACATGAACACCCACTAGAGCAGGCGATGTTAAACAGGATCAGCCTGTATCCCAGCCCCATTCAGTGTTAATATAGGATGGGGCAGAGAACTGGCATGAACAACCAGCAGAGGCAAACAGTCCAGTGATCTCTCGGATCTGCCACCTCTTTTCTTTCTCTCTGGTGCCTTTTTTGAACACGGGAGTCCCCAAGCTATCTGAAATTCCTGGGATATCTTTTTAAACAAACGTCGAGCGCACAGAGCTCTCACTAGCTGTTCTGTTCTAGGTTCCGGGTCATCATGAATACACTGATCAACATTGTACCAACCATGCTGACATTTGGAGGGCTGGCTCTGGTAAGTACCCTGTATGTTTTAACTCTGAAGAATTAAAGCAACCTTGGTTTCATTAGAAGACCAATATCTTTGAAAGATGAACTATGTGGTCACTCACAGCCTTGATTGTAGTCTGAATGGGCAGATCTGAACCTTTTTCATGGTTATTTAGAGGTAAACTATTTAACAGGGTCTGCTTCTGTCTAGCTGCCAACAGTTCAGGATGCTTTTTTCCTCTTGGCCTGATGGTATGTGCCATGCAGCATCCAGGCAGAATCTTGAATTCTGGTCTGTGCAAGTAATTCACAGGGAATTCTTAATCGTTTTCCTCCCTTAAAAATCTGCTGGTAAAAATAAAAAGTTGTCCTATTACATCAACTCATGCTCAGTCTACACTGCTAGGAAAAATTGGCAGAATCAATGAGACTTATGCAACATATGCAGAGTAGATGGCATAACTTCCGTTGACTTCCTAACTCCTTTTCATCCTGGTCTCTTCACTGTGCTGTGCCAAGAGGAACTGCGTTTTTACTGATGCAGCATAGTGCCGCTTGAGGGGTGGCTTTACTAAGTCAATTTCTGGATCAACTTGGCTTGTCTTGCCTGACTGCCTAAGTCAATCTGGAAAGATTCATATTTGCTAACAACAGTGGACATGTGGCCCTGCTTTTCAGTTCAGTTTTTTCTCCTTTCATTCTTGGTTTTATTTTTAAACTTTCTCGGAGTCAGTACTTCCTAGACTAAGGCTATGTCTAGCGACAGAGCAACAACAGCTGAAGTGCTGTAAGGTCTCCTGTGTAGCTGAATAGTTAAACCACCCCCAGTGAGCAGGGGTAGCTATGTCAGTGGGAGGGTTTCCTGCCAAAACAGCACTTGACACACCAGCGCTTCACCAGAGAACTTTGGACTGATCAGGGGAGTGTTTTGTTGGCTGTTCCTCCACACACAGACTGTCTCCTGACAGACAAAAACTTTAACAAAGTGCAAGGGTCTAAGTCTCTCTGTTAATCATTTAGGACTGGTCTTCCTCAAAAAGTCACTCTTAGAGAAGCAACAGCTGGCTCAAGTGGCCCTGTCTTTTAGATACAGAATATGGTCTAGTGGTTTTTGTTTCTCATGGAATTTCTTTGGATGCTTCATGCTGTGCTTGGTGTAGCTGTTGTGCTTCAGTGTGTGATTATGGATCTCTTCCCTAGGTGGTGTACTACATGTTTGCTATCATAGGTATGGAAGTTTTCCAGGGGAAAATCCACTTCTTTCCCAAGAATTCCACTGCTCCCCATGCCTTGGAGTGTGGAAACCCTGCCTTGAAAGATTCTCTGTTTGCTCGAGCCAAATACTGCAAAAACAACTTCAATGACATCATATCGTCCTTCATTGTTCTGATGGAGCTAACTGTTGTCAATCAATGGCATGATATCCTTTCCAGGCCCAGAACAGAGGGGCAAACCAGAGCCCACAGAAGTCAGTAGAAAGTTGCCCCACTCCAGTGACTTCAAAGGGCATGTTTGTCTCCATTTTGACATCTTAAAAGAATTCCCTGGGGTAAAGCTTTAGCTGGAAAAGTCACCAAGGGAAGCTCAAAGGTGTCTCCAGTCACCACCCTGACTGCCCCAAGCACTGTTCTCAGCCCTGTCTGTCCTGGTCCTTAACTTTCTACTTATTGCCAATGGATTTGCTGTCGTCACTCATCAGGCTGCCAAGCTGTACTTCATCGCCTTTCACATCGTGGTGGTCATCATGATCATTAAGTGAGTTGAGCAAGGTTGCCATCTGTCGGGTGTTGGAAGCAGTGTGGCGCATAGAACCCCAGCAGACTGTTAAGCTGGAGACTTGAGACATAACGTATTCATGGGGCTCTTACTCCCTGGGGTACTGACGCTCTGCTGTGCTGTAGGAATAATATGCTTGGGCTCTGGGTTGTGGCGACTGCCCTGCAAATGCATCCTGCTGGCTGAGGCACTGAGCCAGGAGATGTCTTAAGAGTGATTCCCACCCTTTGAAGTTTGAATAGACCAAACAGGCAGGAACACAGGAGTCAGTCCCATACAGAGGAAGAATTGGGGAGACTTTAGGGAGGGGGTGAGACATCTGCCATAAACAAGCCTTGTGGACAACAGGGGTTACTTCTGTGAAGTGGTGCCTAGACAGAAATCTGAGATGGAACCTGCAGATTCATCTGTCCCTGTTTGGTGCCAGTCCAAGAAGACCCATTGGGTCTCTGACAAACAGCTACGGCTATCTATTGCATTGGGGGTATTTCTGCAGTATTTTTAGGCACTGACAGACTTGTACTGGTGGGCCAGGAATTCTAACAACTGCTGCAGCGGAAACCCAATAATAATGCAAGAACTGGCTCTGCAGACACCTAAGGCATGTTTCTAATACAGGGGTTTTCAACACCTTGATCATGACACACCTGGGAGGGCTCCCAGCTGTGTGGGACACACTGCATTGCCTGCTCCCCAGCCACCAAAGAATCCCCATGTAAAAGGGACTTCTGAGCAGCTGGAGGCTTGATCTGCAGCCCCCTGCTATGAAAGAGCTGATTCTGCAAGATCTCTTGCAGAGAGCTGCTGCAGCTTCAGCTCTTAAAGGGCCAGCAGTATAAAATCGGTCTGCTGCGTCAGCTCTCCTCAGGCTGTCAGCAGCAGTTGATTTCATGCAACATATTCAACCACTGTGCTGCAACCCATTTTTGTGTTGTGACAGTGGTTGAGAAACATTGTACTAATGTACTATTTATATAATACTGTATTTTAATCATCTCTCTTCCGCCCCCAGTATTCTCATAGCATTTATTCTAGAAGCTTTCTTTGTGGAGTATTCACTAGAGAAGAGTGAAATAGAAACTGCCATTGAGAGGAAAATTCAAGAGCTGGGAGTAGGAATCCAAGAGTAAGTAAACAGCAGGGGAACTTTGACTGGCCTCCAAACACATCCCATGATCGACGGAAAGCGTAATTGGGTTGCCTGGTGTGGTGTGGTGTGGTGTGGTTTCTCCTCCTCCCATCGCTCCTGCCAAAGGGTGTGGGAGGTTCTGCTCCAGGGCCACAGGGTCCACTCCACTGACTGTGGGCCACACTCTGATCCAGGGGCACAGCCAGCCTCTGAAAGTAGAGGGTGGTCCCAGCCAAGGGCAGCTTCTGGTCCCGTGACTGGAAGCTGTTCCCCCACCCCTTTCATGAGAGAGGGAAAGAGGCTTGGCACCCGTCAGCAGTGCAAACTTTGCTGTCATGGCTGTGGAACCAGCCACTGGCCACGCGCCAGGCGGAGGCATCAGTACCTCTGCTTTGCTTGCAGCAGCTGGCTGCTGGGCCACTTCGCAGCTGCTGTAGTGAAATTCATGCCACTGCTGGGCAGCAAGGTGAGCAGGCCACCCGTGGCTATCCTTCTGCTCTGCTCTGTTCACAGAGGAGCCCCAGGGAGGGGCTGCAGCCTCAGTAGTGACTGCCCAGGAGAGCCAGGCCAGCTTATGAACTTGTGGATAGCATTGCAGTGAATTTGTGGTTTCATGATCACTTTTTTTATTATTATTCAAAGGGAAGAACTACATGATGATGAATTAATAGACAACATGGAAACCAGCGAGAATGACCTCAGAGGGGATGAAATAACCAAGCAAAAGCCTAAAGGGCTGATGTTTAAAATAGCTTCCAACAGTAAGTCCGTTCTGAAAGGCTCTTCTCTGGGGACCAAATCCACTGGTGAATTCTGTGCTAGTCAGTTGGGTATCTGAGATTACAAATACTCCAGGGCTGCAAATTGCATCTGGAAGACCCCTGGGGCTGGCAGAGATTCTCACAGAAGTGTAAAAATTAACCCACAGCAAGAAGTCAGTGAGTGCACACTCACAAGCTGGGATGGGGAGGGTGTGTACCCTAACCAACCTGAGCCCCTTACCAACAGCCAACTCATGTGCACTAGATGCCATGTTAACTTGACAGTTTGTGGAAAAAACTTAATGGGACAGGTTTCCATGGCACTTCAGGTGCCAAGGCAGGGAGGGGAAGAGCCCTGTGTCAGGATGGAAGGGGTAGCTGGTATAGGTGTAGCCATCTCTGCCACCTAAAACATCTTCTAAATTCCTCTTTCAATGTTAGGGTGGGAGCCAAGGTGTTTCCTTAGGAATATTTGCAGCTCTCACCTTTTTCCCCATTGACTATGAGCATTGCAGTGCTCAATTTGTGCCAGAGCTTGCCAGGACTCAGCCCTGGCAGTGGCACTGCTGGGTTTGCTGCATCAATTAAAGTTGAGGGGAAGGGGAAGCTTGTGCTCTGGCCCCTTTCTTTACCAATTAACCACCTCACCTGGTGGTTACAACGGAGCATGCCCATGTGTTCCTGGTTAGCTGTGGCACTATCAGGCCCACCAGCCAATCAGAATGTGTTTTGGGGCTCTCGGGCACCCCCAGTCAGATTCTAATAGTGTTTGTTCTGTTTTTATTGTAGCAGTTTCTTTGGCTGCCTCCTGGGCTTTGCAGCACAAGTTTGTTGCCTGTGGGGGCTGCTTAGACAAAGGACAGCCTTGGTGGTTCAGCTTCTCCAGATGTTAGGAAGCCTCTCTTTCTGCTGCTGTTTTCACCTTGTATCCACTATGCTTTCATCTTGGCTGAGGCTCTTGGGTAACTCTCTTTACTATTCCTACTGCTTGCTTTAATGCACATCTTCCGTCTCTCAAACTTCCTCCCTGTATCTAGGCTGTTTCCTACTTAATCCAGTTGCACACTGTCTATAAGACTGCTTGACTATTTAACACACCAGTGAATTGAAAGCCCAAGTCTAAGGGGCTCCACATGAGGTCCTCTGGTTTTTCTCAAGCACTCTGTCAAAACTGCTTCATTTTAAAAATCCCTTGAAAGGGCAGCAGGTAATGAGAACTGCGTGTTCTCTTAGTTACTGTAGAAAATGTGCTGTAAGGAACGATGTTACAGAGGGCAGTTCTTGCATATTTTTACAGTGATAAATAACACCTGTTGATTGAAAGAGCTGCCTTCGTTTGCTGAGGAATGGTAATGTAAACAGGCAGGGCTGACGATTCTGGGACTTGTCACTCAAAGCCAGGAACCTCATCACAAAATGACTTGACTTGACCACTCAGCCTTTGAGCATGTACTAAATCAAGGGCCTATGGCTAACTAGCCTCTAACTGTATAGAAACAGTATGAATCTTTCTTCCAGGATATAGAACAGTTGATGCTTTGCTTCAGCGTATGTTTGAAGCAGAGATACTGCCAGAAGATGAAGGACCATCACTGGATGAGATCTTGAACCTCTCCCCTGCTGAGGTTTACCCAAAGAATCCCACCTTTGACAGTGCTGGATAGTGTGAAGAACAGAAGGAATAGAAGTGGAAACATTAGCTGTGCCTATTAATTCATTTCCCAGAACTTTGTCACTGCCATACAAGATCTTTAGAGTCAAAGAACGAGTCTACACAGTGATGCCCTTCTGCACATTTGATGGGTTATTCTTAAAAGTGGTAGCAGTCTGGTGGTGCCCTGAGTGCTCCCTTTTTTGGAGTAAAAGACCACATATAAATCCTGGAAATAATTTTTTTAAAGGGAAAGCTCATGGAGTATTAAAAGCATGTATGTTACCTAAAAGTATCATACTATTACAAATGTTTAAAAGTCTGGCCTTTAAGGAATATCTAGCTACTTGTAACTGGAAATTTTCTAGTTTGTGTGTTTTTTAGATGCATTACATGTTGTGACTATCTATAAATGTATAAGCTGAAATAAAAGTGATACAAGAGCCACTTTGCAGTTAGCCTGCTATTTCACTAGTCCTTACCGTGACACCTTTAAAAGACTGATTAACCAGGGTAGCTTGGGGATAGGCTGGTTGGACCAGACATTTCCCAGCAGCTATTATGTCTTTGGCCAAACCCAAATATCCAGAAAGAGTTCCTTGGAGAAGTGTGTGCAGATGGGCCTCTCACCTGTTCTCTGCAGTTTCAGCTTTCTTTGCGACCAGAACAGAGAGACTTCTTTGAAACATTTATGCCACGGTCTTTAAACTTAAATGATGCAGAGATGTCTACCTGAGTTTGCAAAGAGCCTCAAACCATCATTCACTCAAGCATCTCTGGAAGCATCCTGCTGTGCAGTGCCACAGAATCTTCTCTGAGTGGGCAAGCACTCACTGGAAATAGCCCTGTATCCACAGTGCTGGTGAGGGAGAAGGTACAGTTGCTGTCTTTCATAGAGAGATGTATGCAGCTTTTCTGGAATTGGGAAATGTTCCCCCAAGGCTGGAAGGAAGAGGTTCCTGAATAGCAGTTCTTGGAGGGAGTTGCCCACACCTAGTTATGCTTGTGGGATGGGGGAGGCACTTGCCAAGAACCATCTTTGGGTTCAGTCTGGCAATGTACAACCTCCCTCTTCATTTTTGAAACTGGGGTTGCAAAAAAGACAGCAGGCCACTGAACACCTCTTTTTTTTCCTTTTGCTATATAAGAGGCCTGAGACCAGAACAATGGCTGAAGACAAGAGGAGGTAGTGAGACTGCAATACCATGCAGTTAGAAGAAAAATCATTATCCTTTTGGAGGAAGAGAAAGGCAGAGCCCATGAGGGGTAGGGTGGGAGCCACACTGCCTCCAGCAAGAGCTGAAGAGAGCAGCACTACCCTCCCTCAGGGAGCACCAGAGCAGGATGCCAAGGAGAAAGTAAGTGTGACACCAGAGATCCAGGGCAGAGCCCAGCAGCTGCCTGCCATAGAAACACTGCCGAGGCAGGGACTGACATTCTCACTTAATGTGCAATGGGTCTCGGGCACAGCCTAATCCACTTCAAAGTGCTAGGCAGCAACAGTGTTCTGTTTACACAGATTCACAAAGATCGATCAATCAATCAATCAAATCATAGGGCTGGAAGGGATCTCTTCATCTAGCTAACTTTCTAAATGTCTTAATGCTAACTCAATATAAACACACCCCCAGTGGCCCTTTTGTTCTGTGCCGTCTAGCTTCCCCTGGCTGTGAGGGCCAGAAGAAAAGCATTATGCTCATGGTCGCTATCTAGGCTATCTGTCGGAGTGTGCCACCTCCATTTAAATTTTGGATGAGGTGGCAGGAACCTGTCAGCCTCTGATTGTAAGGAAGGGAGGATTAGTCATCTAAGCCTGCAGCTTGCTCTCTGTAACACCTGGGGTGGGGAGGAGAATGGTGAGTGAAACCGTGGCTTTCAATGAGGGACTAAAGAGGAAAGTCTCTTACCTACCTGTAACCTTTTCCTTCTGCAAGTGATAGTTCCTGTGTGTATGCCACCCATGGGTGCACATATACCCCAGTTCAGAGATTCAGCAAAGCACTGTTCCTTGACCTGCATGTGCACAACAAGCTTCCTCCTTCTCTAGAACAAGGGTATAAGATGCAACATGGTTTGATGCCTCTCCAGTTCCTTCTTACTGCCACATGGCCTGAGACAGAATTGTCTTCCTTTACTTTGTTGGATAACTTATAAAGAAACAGATCACTTGTAAATAGTTACATGTCTTAGATTAGTACTTAAATACCTTTATAATATAACCACTTCCTCTTGGTTTAGGACCCTCTCCCTGGCTCTAGGATTCTGCCAAAAGTACTGGGCTTCAAGAATTGTATCTCCTACCCTTGGTCCTACTCCTGCAGAGATGAACATGAATTCTGTCTGGGTGAGGCTCCATATCTCTTCAAAGTTCAGTATCTGTTCCTTCTTTTGTCCCAGAACTCAGTCCAGGAGCTTCACTATACAGGCACCTGATGGAGAAGGCTTCAAGGCCTCTTTCCGTTGCAGAACTGGGACCCTGATCCATCTCACCCCTTCCTCCTTCATACATGAGCCTCCTTCATACTTGAGCCTAAAACTAATCTGCTTAGATAAGGTCCAGTCAGCTTTCTTTGCTAGGAGGAAACATAGGATTGGCAAAAATTGCCTTCAAAAGTGGAAATGCTTCTGGGCCCAATGTTCCCTTCACTTCTCCCAAGCCTCAGACTCTGTTCTCTAAAATCATGGACATCAGCTGGCATCACACACACAAGACCTAACACTGAGTTCATTCAGAATACCTGTGACCCCATAACAGCCATCCCCTCATCCATGGGGAGGCTTCTCCATCTTTGTCTACTCTACTAGTTAGATTCCTCCAGGGCTTACCGAACCAGGCCACCCAGTGGAATCTCATTTTGGTTCTCAGTAGCCTGAGGAAACTGCCATTTGAACTAAGGGCTATCTCTTCTCTCCTCCCCCTCTGACTGAAGACTTCATTCATCATAGCCATCGCTTCAGCTAGACAAATAGGAGAGCTCTGTGTCCTTATGGTTGATGCACTGCATGCCACTGTTTACAAAGACAGGGTTAGAGGGCACCCTCGTCCTCTCTAAGGTCTCTTCAGAATACCATATTCATCAAGAGACTTGCCTGCCAATGTTCCACCTGAAGTTTCATGACTTTAGAGCTAAGCTCTGCTTACTTCCACCAGAGATCTGAAAGGGCGCCCCTCACCTTCTACCTGGACAGGACTAAAACTCCAGTGTCTCTCCTAATCTACTTGTATCATGTTGCAGAGAGGGTGGAGGGTCAACCTGTTTCCACTCAGACTGACAAAGTTGATTTTTCATAGTGGATTAAGATGCAACATGAATGTGCTAGTGCCAACATTGTTCCACAAGAACTCAGGCCACATGAATTTCTCTAATATACACAGTCATTTTATGTTGCTACAAAGGTGCAGTATGTATTCAAACACATCTTATGTTTTCAAAGATATTTACCTTAAACATGAGATCCCCTTCCTGCTGAACAACCAAATCACCAACAGTAGTGTAATCTTTAATTGTTGGTTGATATTTTAGTTCATCATCATTATCATCACTCTCTTCCTCCCAACTATGTTCATCCTCCTCCTCATTTTTCCTGTTCTGTTTTGACTATTTCAAAACTTCCCATCTCTGCACAAGACAAATGATACCTCCACATTTGTAACAACTTATTTTAATGGATCCTCTCCAGATTATTCTACAGCATATAAGTGAATTCCATTTCTTGTCATTTCTCATCCAAGTGATCTTGAAGGGTTTGCATTCCTGGGTCGCAGGTTCCTAACACACCAGGCAGAAATTCTCAAACTCTAAAGCCATGCAGTCCCCATTGGGATAGGTTTCAGTCCAGATAACCCCTTATGGGCGCATTCCATTTTGGATCTAACCCCCCACGCTTCTCATCTTCTAGTCAGAGCCTTCTCAGCTGTAGTCAGCCAAACTGCTCCCCCTAGCAGTGTGCTGCTTCAGCCGCCATTCTGGCTCAACCTGCCTACCTACTTACAGTAGTCTTCTATGTGACCCACACCTGCTTTTCAGTTAGGTCTGGCCCTTTTTGTGTTTGATTTATTTGTATGACCCCCAAAAGTTCTTGGGCCTCAGCTTTACCTGTGTGCAAAGAGGGCTCCAGCCTCCAGCACCTCATGGTACAGGTCTCTACTTTAGCAGCTTGTGCTTCAGCACTGCTGCCTCTCTGTTCTTGGTGCTCAGGGGGAGGTGGGAAGGGTTTTTCTGATGGAACAGCTGGGCAGTCACCTATGTTTCAGTGTCTGGAAGGGGCATACTGTGGAAAAAACGAAAGTGGTTATGAAACACAACACTCATGCCAGAATGCACAGAAGGAGTTAGGCACTACGTCCTTGTTTCTGCACCACTGCAGGACCCAAAGCCCTAGCATGTTGTTTAGGTACCTAAACCTGCTCAGAAGCTAACTTCAGTTAAGGTGGGTTATTTTTGTTTTGCAATAAAGGTTCCCTAGGCACCTAAATTTCCACCTCTCTGCTTCCACAGTCGTAACCCATCTAAGCATCACTTCACCTAAGTCCTAAAGCACTTCACAAAAAATGCATAATAGACTCTAATTTGGTGTAATTTTGAAGGAGCAGATGAGTTCATGTAAAACAGCCAGTGGCAAAAGGGGAGAGGAGGGAGTATTAGGATTGAATGTAGACAGACCTTAGGGCTCTCAGCTAATTTTAACTTCTTGTTGATCAATAGGTTCAAGCTTCTTGAACTGATATCTTTTAAGTAAATAAGTATGGAGATGGTCATTTTCCTATTTACATAATATCTGTTCTGAAATCTTTCTATAAAGTCTCCTCAATATTTTTTCTAGCTCTTCCATCTGACCAAGAGGAAGCTGGAAAAAAAAAATCTACATTTTTATTCTACAGTTCCATGATTCTTTCCTACTAAAAGTCCCTCGCTAGAATTTAAGCAACACAAAGAAATGTTATAAGGTGCACACACAGTAACTGTATCATTACTTAGTGTTTAAACCAATCCCAAAGACGCTTCAGTCAAGATCAGGCCCCAGACAGACTAGCTACTACACACCACGAGGTAGGGATGATGCCTGTCCTGAAGTGTTTACAGTTTAAGAATATTTCTGTTCTCTGAATACTCAGTACACTGATTTCTTCAACTGCAAGCATCTAGTCACAAATGACAACTATTGTATGATCTTTTTGGATGTATGCATTTCTAATACAATGTATAATAGCACATAATCCTGATAATACTTATGCACATATTTAACTCTGCAAACATGAGTAGTCCCACTAAAATCAATGGGACTACTCAAGTGCACAAAGTTTAGCAAATCAACACTTGCAAGACTACAAGCAAAGGGCTATTGCACAGGTGCAAGGACCTGCAATTAATCCAAGTTCAGGAGCAAAGATTTTAAGCTTTCCTAAATTCTCTGGGTGTAGCTATAGTGCTATGTAAATAACAGCATTAAGAAAAACAATATTTGCTTTATGGCAGGCTAACCTCAACATCATTTGACATCCAAACAAAAAGAGATGGAAACTTTTAAAACATATACCTTCAAATTATAGATTTAAAAAAGACTCCTATTGAAGGTTCCTGCAGTGAGAGAAGAGGACTGTGACTTCTTTCCACAGTGGGAGATACCCCAAATGTGCTACATGCTCCCCCCTGTCCCTGCTACAAAAGTTTAAAGTCTAAATAGACAAGACACACACGATCTATCAGAAAATGTATAATGGAGTCACCGTGGGAGATATCCCAGAACTTTGGCTAAAATATATTTTGAAAAGAGGAAACAACTGGACTTAGGAAAAGATATTGCAATACATATCAGATTAATTATTTGAGCTCTCTTCCCTACAAACAGATTTAGATTTCTCTGCTACAGTTTTATACTGTTTTTTATCCAACCCACTGCACAGAAAATAGACTGTGCCTGCTAGGACTAACCACCACTAACTTTAATAAAACAATATTATGCCATCAATTTCAACCTTTTGGTTTTCTCTGGCACCTTATAGACTTGTGAAAAAGCCAACACCTTGGCATCTCAAAATAAAAGTGTATTTAAAAGGCTTCATGTACTATTAAAATATTTTGATTTTGTACTAGGAAAATGAACTAATTTGACAATTTTTTTATTTCATATATTTTACTGATGGATGCACTGGAAGCTGAGGCCCCAATCCTGCATTGGGTAGCTCAGAGGCCGATTGTTTGCACCTCCACTGAACACTGCTGACTGCCACAGGACTCAGGCCAGTGCTATCTGTCTGAGCCACATATGACAAGATAGGGGCCTTACTCTGTTTAAGCATATTCTTTGTTTGTTTATTTTACTTGAGCTATTGCCTTTGCATCAGAAATTCTGTCCACCAATTATTACAGTCTCTGAGCATAAAAAATCACTTTTAAAGTTGAGTAGCACAAGACTTTTTTGAGGCATGTTCATGTCTAAAAGGCTGACTTCAAACCACCACTGCGTACATGAATAGTTCTCAGAGGCCTACTAGTGCAGTAAGTCTAAACTTTTTTTTTTAAAACCACACTGTTTTGAAAGAGAAAAAATGGTTCTGTGCATGTATAGAAAAAATTGATCTAAACCATTTTGCATGTAGTTTGTTTACCTGCACATACAAGGTTAAACTGTCATTCTCAGCTGTACTATACTGAAGTGTCACAGATGGATTGTCTTCCTTATTTATTTTTAATGGACAATGCAAAAGGCCAGTATAATATTACTTCACATACACAGAGTAGAAAGCTGAGATTCAAGAGGCACCTATAACTCTCTCATTATACACATATAGCATGCCATATTTAAGTCCTTTATTATTCATGTAGTACAATAGATGTCCACTAACAGTGCATGCAGGCAGCTATTAATTAAGCTGCTGAGTACCTGATGCTCCCAGTACTCCTGCACATGCTTATCTTTACTGCTAATGTAATCCATATGCCTATTAGCTGCCCAGCAACCAGAAGTTTCTGGAAACAGGTGTAAGGCAGGCTTAGAAGCTGTGCTTAACAGCTTCTGAAGGGAGGGGCAACTAATCTGCATGGGTCCTGTATTAACATGGATACAAAGAGCACAATTAGCTGATTAGCATACTGGGTGCATGGCATAGTGTGTAACGGTATTTGGGGTTAGTCTACTCACAAATCTATCAATATCTGTAATTCTACTAAAGGGAAACATGAAATACTGTCCTAGTGTGAACTGCTACTCTCTGTTTGTTTCAAATTTGTCTGGGTTAATTAAGGGGTAAAAACCACCCTCAGTTAAAAAGACGCTTGTAGGAAAGGTGAGTGCATGTTTCAGCCTGAAAGAGAAAAACAGAAGTGAGGGTTAAACATTAAAACAATGCACAAGGCTGTTGCCTCCCTTCCTATTGTTTCTCCTGTTCTTTGTTATGCAAGTAGCTGATTAACGGCTGCTAAAGACTAAGAGAGCTGAAAATCACTGAGCTCAGGGGAGAGTCCTTTCTCTCCAAGCTGAAGAGGAGCAGTGATGGGGTGACCAGCAAGTGGAGCTGGTAGATGGTAAGAGTGGCCAGCAGTGAGCTGGGCCAGAGGGCAGTGCTGGTGGACAGCAGGCAGAGCCAGCGGATGGTAAGAGTGGCCATTGGTGAGCTGGGCAACATGAGGGACCAGAGGGCAGCGCCGGCGGACAGCGGGTGGAGCCAGCAGACAGTGAGAGTGGCCATCAGTGAGCTGGGTGACACAAGCGACTGGAGGGCGGAGCCGGTGGCCAGTGGGTGGATCTGAGAAACAGTTCTAGAGGATGGAGTGAGTGACTGGTAGATGGCGTCTGTGGACAGCTGGTGTGAAAGACACTCCCTACAGACCCAAGGGTTGGTTGGGAGCCTAGTTAGCACTGATTCTCCAGATCAGTGCCAGTTTTGCCATTGTTTGTATGTTTTGTTATGCGGTGTGGATTATTGGGAACTTTGCTCTATACTAAGTTTCCTAAATTAGTGCTGATCTCTGTTTTTTGCCCTTTTGCATTTTTTTTTTACTACTATTAAAAGTTCCATTTACTACACTCAGACTTGTACTTGCAAGTGGGGAAGTTGTACCCCTTTGGGGTGCCCAGGGAACAGTGCAGGATTCCCAGAAATTTGGATAGGGACTCAAGCCAGTGGTGGTGTCGTGTCATTGGGAAACCCCTAGATATAGAACCCGACCCTTGTCCTGCCAACCTGCCCTGGCAGAAGGGTTACAGAGGGAGCGGTAGCATTTTGAGCATGCTCCACAAGGTTTGTTATCGTTGCTGTGGTCAGAAGCCTGAGTGGAGCAATTGCACAGAGCTGCAATGAGAAGAGGCCATGTGTAGGGTTACTAGATGTCAGGCAAAAGGAGGACATGTCCTCCTTTTTACCTTCACGTTTTATGCCTGGCAAGCATTTTAAAAATACATTTTTTTGTCTGGCTTTTTACTTACAGGGGATAAAGTATGCTGGAACACCCCAGAACACCCTATTTTTAGGGGGAAGTGTTCTAGGGCCGCCTAAAAACAGAAGAATATTACATTAATACTAATTTTTCTCCACTTGTCCTCCAATGTCCTCCTTTCAGTACTTCCCAGTCCTCCTTTCCATGCTTTGGTATCTGGTAACTGCAGGGCTGTAACTACAGCAGGGCGAACAGGGCTTTGCCCCAGACATGCTAGAGGGCTCAACAGAGCCGCTCCATTAAAGGGCGCATTTCCCGGTGCTGGCCCCAAGCGCCGCTAATGGAAAGGGGCGCATTCCAATCGGAACGCACTCCGGGTGCCGGATCACTGCATTACGGCTCTGGGTAACTGTAGCCAAGAGTGGACTGCAAGACATTTTCTCCTTGCTGTGGAGTCTTTTGCAGAGTTTTCTCTTGTGGGACTTGGAGCTGGTTAACCAGTAGACTAACTGCATGGTGCTGGTTGCAGAGGAGAAAGAAAGGGCTGCATGGACTCCTATTGAAGATTGCTGCAGCCAGAGAAGAAGAAAATTGTGACTTTTTTCCACTCACACCTCGAGGACTTGCAATGGAGACCACAACTGAAATGGGTAAACTTCACCTAAACCAGGGGTCTCAAACACGCAGGCCGCATGCAGCTCCTAAAGCTATTTCCTGTGGCTCGCAATGACACAATCTTCACCAATATTTGCAATATCATTGTATGGAAAAGTTTTAGTGGTGCAGCCGTCAGGCTAACGTACCAATCCTCATTCGGCCCTCATGGTGATTTGAGTTGGAGACCCCCTGACCTAAACTCTGGGAGTCTTGGCTTTCATTCCCACAATGTTTCTGTGGGGATTGTTCTGTTTACATCCATTCTGTTGTCTTAGGATACCATTTATTAAGTTAGCAGCTAATAACATTCATTCTTATGTTTATTTGGAGTAGTAGTTTAATGTGGGGTGGGAGCTCTGGGCCATCTTCGCTGTGAGTCCTATCCAGACTGGATCTTGGCTCTCCAGAGGGGCTATTGAATGAATGAATTCAAGCCCACCCGAAGGTTATGCTCCCCGGCACAGGGTCGCGGGGGGCCGGGGTGACCAGAAGGCCCAGGGCCTGGAGCCTGGGGCCTCCACGGTCACTAAGGAGATGAATGCTGGGGTGCTAGGAAATGTCGTCATCACCGCGCGTCCTCAGTGGCTGTGGCAAATGAGGAGCCCTCTGTGGAGAACTACGCATTCCAGTATTCAGCGGAGCTGGCGTTGCCAGCTGACTACAAATCCCAGAATGCAGCGGGTGCACCCGACTTGCTCCTCACTCCGCGGGCGAGCAGTGCATGCTGATGGCTGTAGTCAGCGCTGGCCCAGCTCTCAGCTTGGACTGTGTGTCAGGGCAAGGTTGTTAATTTCCAAAGGGATAGCCGTGTTAGTCTAGTCCAGCAAAAAAACCACAAGGAGTCGTGTGGCACTTGAAGATTTATTATTCGCATGAGCTTTTGTAGAGATCTGTTAGTCTTTAAGTGCCACACGACTCCTTGGTTGTTTTTGTTGGACTAGACTAACATCACTATCCCTTTGGAAATTGACAACATGCAAGGCACTAAATACAGCTGTTAATAAAAAATAAAAAAGCATCTTCGAAGCATCTGACGAAGTGGGATTTTCTCCCACAAAAGCTGATGCAAATAATAAATCTGTTAGTCTTTAAGTGCCACATGACTCCTTGGTTTTTTTGCAAGGTTATTAAGTTGGAGGTTTAGATAGAGCAGCGACAGTGAGTGGGGAGCGCTGATTTCACCTCCTGTTAAAGTAACCAGACGTCCCCACATTAAGCACTTTGCCAACAGCTATTACCCCACCCATATCCCATTACCCTGTGTGGATTGTATCTGGGGCTTTGTCTTATTACATATACAAATCTACCCCCAGTATCACTCTATCCTGCATGGGTGTGTTCAGTAGTTCATGCACACAAAATATTCCCACTGATAGCAGAACATAAAAATACTGCATGAGAACATCTAGAATGTCATCAGTGCATAACAGCTGTCTAATATCAGCATTGTTTCCCACAAGTGTGACAATTTACATTGCTATAAATTGGGGGGAGGTGTTTAAAAATAAACATATTTTTCATCAAAATTATATAAAATAAAACCTAACTTCTGCCACTTTTTTTTTTTTTTAATGTTTTGCCATAGGAGTTAGAAGGTCCATTCATGGACCAGAGCCCGCCATATTATGCACTGTACAAGCAGAATTAAAGAAAGTGTCAGCACCAAGAAACTTAGGCTATATCCACACTTAGGCAGTTAAATCACTGTAAGTTAAATCGATTTACCGTGTCCCCATTAGAAACTGAAATTGAACTAGCATATCCATGGACAGGACTTGCTAGTTCAATTTAGGAGACAGGCACCATGGGAGATGTGGCAACATGGCCTCCCTAGAAGGGCCCTGTCCTCACCCAATACATAGGAAAACGATAGCACCCTGGAAAGGAGGAGGGCAAAATTGTTAAATCAAAATAACACGTACACACTGTGTTATATCAAAATAACAGTTTAAATTTAACCATCATTTCGGTATAATACTAGGTTTTATTATATCAAAATGACTTTCCTTATTTCAAAATTAGAGAGCTCCTTATCTGAAAAATAGGGAAACATAGTGTGGACATGCAGTCTTTTAAATGGAAATAATCAGCATTATTTCAATTTAAAGATTAAGTGTGGACATACCCTTATAGTCTGTTATACAGCCCAGTTGTCTTGCAGGCAAAAATTTTAGCTATGCATCTTCTGGAGTTCTCCCCATACCCACAAAACTACAGAAGAAACAGTTTAATTTTCTTCATAGCATTTTCACATCAATTTGCTATAATCAGACAATTATGTTTCCCAGCAGGTGGTCTGTGAGACCACTTCCCTCTGAATTCATTACACATCTTATGCACTTGAGTATTTGCTTTTTAATGGTTTCCAGAGTATTAGATAAAGAAATTCAGCAGAGATGTACACAAAATAAGCATTGTTATCAAGTTACAGAATGAAGTTAAATAAGAGAGCAAATTATCGTGTACTTTCCACATGAGGGATTACTATTCTTTTTCTTGATTACTTTTTAAAAACACTTTCAGGTTATTGTCAAGGCGTAAGAAAAAACTCCTTTGTAACTGTATTATAATAATTAAGTTCTAAATTTAGAAAAACTAAATTGATTTATCAAAAGAATTATTTAAGCCATTATTCAGAAATCCCAAACTGTCATTTCTACCATCTACCTTTTTTCTTGATTTTTACCTTTTCCAGAAATAAGTACACATTAAAATGTACAACAAATAATCCATTGTGAACAAATTTAAGTACCCAAGATGTTTTAGTAATAAAAATATTCACAATTATATTTTTAACATGATAGAATACAAAGCTTGAGCTAGCACGTCTTTCAATGAATGACATTAAAATACCTGATCTCAAACCCCATTTTGTACAGTATAGCCCTAAAGTTTACACCATATTGTCACAGATCAGCTTGATACAGCATTATGCTGAAAACTTCTACAAGTGAGTGACATCTCAGCTACCAGGGCAACTGGACTTCTAACTTGGATAAATCAACATTTCAAGATTCTGAATGGCATCATACCAGCAACAAGGTTCTTTTGTTAACCCACAATTTTTGAAGGCATTGGAAGTAGGAAGGGAGATGTTAATTAAACTCTCTTCCTTCTTGGTGACAGATGAAGCATCCACTGGCTCCATAGACACCTTCAAGATGCCTTCAGGGAGCTGCAGGCACAGTCCAGGGTCCTGTTCTCAGTGTCCTCTTCCAGCTCCCTGCAAGTGATCCTTTAAACCCTCCCACCCCCCTGGCTGGTTTTTCATTAGTTTCCCCTCACAATTAATTGAGTTCCAGACCCAGTGACTCTTCCCCTTATGCTGGGGTAGAGGCCTTTTGCAGTAGGCAGGTTGCACCCACCACTTCCCAGAAGCCAGGTAGGACCAGGGAGATGCAGAGAGCAGGAAGGTGGAGAAAGAGCCCATCCAGTGCTCTCAGTGGTGGGGCTGAGCCCAGCTTCCCACTTTGAGGACTGTGACCAGACACATAGGCTATGTCTAAATCCAAAAGCTTAGTTCACACTTGCTTAGTTCAAACTAAGCAGTGCCCAGTTAGTTTGAACTAGCCATGGCTTTTTAGTTTGAACTAAAAAGTGTGGCTAGTTCAAACTAAAAAACATGGGTAGTTCAGACTAACTGCTTAGTTTGAACTAACCGCTCAGTTCAAACTGCTTTAGTTCAAACTAGCATGGCTACCAAGGGGGAAAGAGTCAAACGTATTTTGGTTATTCTCAGACTTGTTGTTGTTTTTTATGTATGTATGTATGTGACTGAGTGCTGGTGAATCAGTAAGTTGATTGGATGGTGCTGGTTCCAGCAGAGGAAGAAGAGTCTGTATGGATTTCTGTTCAAGATTCCTGCTAGTAAAGAAGGGGGAGCTGCTTTTTTCAGCTCACATCCTTAGACTTGGTGAACAGAGACTATAACAGAGATTTAGGTAAGCTCTGCCTAAACTTTGAAACTTTTAAATTTCTTTCTCATAGTTCCAAAGGGGCAAGTATGTTAACCTAGTTCAGCTAAACATGCCAGTAGTCCTGTGGTCCTTCAATTTATTTATCACATGAGCTTTCATGGGAGAAAATCAATAGGTGATTTGACCTCACCTTCCTCTGGTCTTTCCCAGTGTTTGAATCTTAACAACTGCTTTGATTTGCTGTTACAGTATGACTTGATGCTATGACTTACACTTCCCTGCATTTATTTTCCTCCCGTTCTGAAAGTTCCCCATCTTCAAAGTGTCTGACAAAGTGGGATTTTCTCCCATGAAAGCTCATGCGATAAATAAATTTGTTAGTCTTCAGGTGCCATAGGACTCCTTGCTTGCTTTGGTTTTTCACAGTATTTCTGTGAAGACTGTTCTTTTTAAATTTCATTTTGTTTTCTTTATGTGTTGTGGAAAAGAAAACTGTGAAATAGTGAATGTGGTTTTAAAAAATAGCCACATAATGTTATAAATATATAGTAGTTATTATTTTGTTTCTTTTATCATATGATTCATGAATTAATACTTACTAAAGCTCATTACTTTTGTTTTCATTAGCACTTGAATGTGGGGAGGGTAACTTTGAATAATCCTTGCTGAGAGTCCTGTTGACTCTGGGTCTGAATTCTGGGTCTCCAGTTGCTTCTCCATTGGAGTTGGGTTTTTCTTTTTTTAAGCACTGGGGAAGGGCAATTGATGTAAACTCTAGCCCACCCAAAGGTTATGCAAGGGCAGAGGGTGCATATATGTAATGGTGGGTTGAAAAAAAACAAAGACAAAATGCACTTGGTGAGTCACTTTAATAAAAAGATTGGGAACCACTGGTCTAAATCTTGCCAATAATTAGAGGAAAAAACGTAAGAACAGCCAAACTTGGGGTAAGACATGTCTGTCTGGGATTTGATTGGTTTGGGTTTTTTGCACTAACTTTTTCATAAACTCAAAGTTAAGGGTCAGGGATAGATTCTGAACCTACATAGACTTTAACTATTTTGTCATAAGGTAGGGGTGGCATCTGCTTAGAACCATAAATATGGAACAAAATAGAAACATGTCTTACCCTCGACCAGGCTTTCTCTTGCAGGCAACTGCTTGGGCAAGTGTCCTCTGCTGCTGTGCCCTTGCAGAGCAAGGGAGCCAGTTACATTGCCTAGTGCTATTGTATTAGGCTGTCTGCAAATTCAGGCAGATGCCACTGCATCCCTTACACCAGAGTCACGTTTTCAGACTTGGGAGCTAGAAAGGTCATTTTTTTTAAACATTTTTATTTCATCCCTGCTTTGTAGCTCCAAAACAGAGCAAGATTCCTGGTCATAAACACCAGATGTTTATCACACAAGTAAATCCAGGTGACTTCAAAGATGAGCATTCCTCCATTGGGTCACATGTCCTTTTACATGTAAAACAAACGAGGAGTCTTGCAGCATTTATAAAGACTAACAAATTTATTAGAGCATAAGCTTTTGTGAGTTCTGACCCACTTTTTCATTTAGACAGCACATGCAAGGCAAGGGCAATTGCTTTCTAGCTGGCTGTTTCTAGGTCTACCTAAGAAACTAGGTGGGCCACACTGGCATAACTCCAGTGAGTGTACAGGAGTTACACGAGTAGGTAACTTGACTTAAGAGGATTATATCAATACCTATGAGTCAAGGGATGCAGCTGCCATTTGCGACATGAGTCTAGCAAGAACCTTACATTGTGAAACTGTCGAGGCTGCTGTTGGTCCGAGGATGCTCAGACAAGCTGTAGTCAGCTCACAGCCAAAAGCACATTTTCCCATCTTTAACCATCTGATGAAATGGATGTAACCTTCCTTTCAAATGTGGGGCTTACTACTACTGTTCCCACATTTCATTAATTTAAATCTCGACTACTAGCTTCCAGAGTTTGCTTGGGACTCATTTGCACATATATACTTTCCCTTATAGATTTAAGATTTATAGCTATAATAGTATCCTCAATTTAAGTTGAAGCATTCAAGCCAGAATGCAAGAGTTGCCAGTAGGCCACATCCTGCACAAAAAGCCAAAGCAGTGAGCATACATATGTTCAGTACCTTTGGCTCAGAGAATTAATGAGAAACTACAGATGTGGTTATGACTTTATCACCCTAGATAAGTCAGGAAGCATCAAGGCAGGGGGGTTGTCCAGTTTACACCCAAATAAGCTTCACAAGTATACCACTAAACCCACAGAAAGGGCTAGAAATAAAAGGTGAGATGAGCAAACTGCCTGGAACCATCTGGAAAGGCTAATAATATATCACTAATATGCACGAACCTGCCAGTCCTGTAGCATAAATGCATCCCAATAATTTCTGGGGGAAGAAGCCAAGTTTGGACTTAGAAGGAGGATCCATACTATGCAGGATATAAAAAGGGCAAACAACTTTACCTGGTGCAATCATCAGGTACTTGTTCCTTAAGCATCTTTTAGTTGGTGCTTTCTAAATCTTTGTTCTTGTTGTATTATTTAATTTTGTTTCCCTCCTTGGGCCTTTAGGTTATGCCTGAATTGATACCACAGCGTGAGCAGGCAGAAGGAGGGCACACTGGGTCATCAAGGGCAGAGCACATTAGTTGGTACTTCTGGCCAGAGTTGAAGGGAGACAGAGGCGCTGAGTGGGTGACTTAGGAGCTGTTTTTTTTTAAAAAAAAAGATGGCTGGGTTCTTAACATTTTCTTATAGACTGTGTGTCTGCCTTATCTATCTAGAATTTAAACTTTATTAGCTGGGACTATGTGTAGCATGTAGCACATTTGGGGTGCTCCAGCAATATAATATATGGGGATACACTTCACTGTCAGGTTTGCCTGCAATTCACACTTCACATCACCACTATCAGCACCCTATTTCTAACGTCGGAGCACCATCAGACACATTAATGGATTTACTCTCATCAAGCAGGCTAGTAATATAGTGAAACTGAGACAGAAGAGAGCAAAGAGACCTTCCTGAGGTCACACAGGTGGTGTGTGGTAAATCCAGGAATATTTCCTGAGGACCAGTCCAGTGCTTTCACCACAAAGCCGTGTGGCTTCACTTTCTCCATTGCCACCCAGGAGGCCACATGAAAAGCTCCTGGGGTCTGCATTTGAGAAGCGCTGGACTAGATGATCACGGTGTTCCCTTCTTGATATCTATTTAACAAGCCAACTCTAAAAGGAACAGAGAATAGCAAGCTGGCCAGTGAGGCCAAAATGAGGTGTTGTGTGGCACTTTAAGACTAAGAGAGTAAGTGCCACATGACTCCTTGTTGTTTTTGCTGGACGAGACTAACAGGGCCATCCCTTTGGAAACAGACAAAATGAGGTACCTAAAGGGAGAGTGCAATAGCACGCTATTAGCTTTTACCAACTTAGAAATGAAAACCACAAGTAGTAATCCCACATCCCTTTTTGCAGGATTAGGAATGTTAATTTGGATGTTTTGGTCAAATTCCAGTTGAAGTAATTACACTCTGCTCGGTTGATGGGTTTGATCCTCTAGCTCAAGGCTCTGCAATCTGTGGCTCCAGACTAGCATGCAGCTCTTTGGCTAGCCCTTTGTGGCTGTGGGCTCCAATGGGGGGACTGTGTGAGGGGCCCATTCCTGGTTCTGGGCTCCCCCTCGCCCAGCCACGAGACCCTGCAGTAGGTGCCCTAAACCAGCTCCAGCTCCCCCCACCAGGAGGTTACACCCATCGTGACTCTCAAAACACATGGGGTATGTCTACACTTGCAAGTTAGTTTGAATTAAGGAGGCTTAATTTGAACTAATTTAGTCCCTGTCTACTTGAGGCTTTCATTAGCTTGAATTAAGGAATTCCTTAATCTGAATTGATAAAACTTTAGTTTGAACTAAGGACGTGTAGACTAGGATTAACCCTTAGTTCGAATTTAATAACTTCAAATTAAGGTCAATTAGTTCAAATTAACAAAGTGGATTCATTTAACTTAACGTTAAATTGAATTAGTCCACTTTGTTAATTCGAACTACTAAGTTTGAGTTTAGCTCGAACTAAACTCAAATTTATTAGTTCAAATTAACAAATTCAAACTAACTTTTCCTAGTGTAGCCATAGCCTTGGTTATTGAAGAAATTTTTTAAAATGGTGCTTCTTATCTTTTGGGTTGCTGACCCCTGCTCTAATCCTAACAGTGGTGAAGAGGAGTCAGCCAGTAGCCATAGAATTGCCCTTCTGTTCCTTCTGCACGCCAGCTGGGAATATGCTCACTGACAACTATACAGAAACACACGTCGACAGCAGTGGGGGCCACACTGGGCTTAAAACTAGACAACAAAAGGTCATTTTGTGACCTGTAACTTAGTCTGACAAAATTTCTTCTCACCTTACAGAAATATGCTCTACATATGTTCAGAGTAAATGCTTCAATTGTGACACCAAATCTTCTGAACCAGAGTTGTAGGATATCAAAAAATGACTTTGATCATGGAAATTGGCTACTGCCTGAAGCATACAGAGTCTACCACCTGTCTGTTATACCAGGCCTCTCCAAAGACCTGGCTCCAAACACTCCTAAACACTGAGGCAGTTCAGATTGATTTCAAACTCTACAGCTAAGGCACGTCTCTTAACAAAATATTGTCAAAAGTGAGAAGAGACGGAGAAGTCTAGTGTGGCATAATGAGGAACTCACTCAGTTCAGTTACCTAAATTGTTTCATTTTGCAAACCCCTTATTATCTCAGTCCCTGCACAGATAAATGCTTCTTCAGCAGACCAAAGGTGCAGCCTGCTTATGAAAATACCACACGAGCGCATAGAAAATGGGGAGGGGAGGAGGGAACGGAGAGGGAATCCTCTGACTGCAGGTTGAGCTTCCTTTTCCATTTTGCTGACACTGGCAGATGGGCCATTTGAAGAGAGGGGGAGAGCAAAATGTAGGAAGATTTATCACAGACCTAACCCCCCAAATCCATGCAGGCATTTCCTCTGGATTTGGTGGTGTCAATATAAATAACACCAAGAATTTAAGTGACAATTAAGGTTGCATGAGGACGCAGCTGATTGATCGAAAACATCCAGTTTCCATGCCTTTAAGGTTAGCCATAGAGTCAGATGTTCAAGCCAGCAGGGACCATCAGATCATCTTGTCGGATCCCCTGCATATCAGAGGTGCCTAAACCCCACCCAGTTACCCCTGTAGTGAGCCTAGTAACGTGGATGAGACAAGAGTATTACCGCCCTCCAGAGACTACACTACCATGCACCCAGGC
Source organism: Podocnemis expansa (assembly GCA_007922195.1). NCBI lineage: Eukaryota > Metazoa > Chordata > Testudines > Podocnemididae > Podocnemis > Podocnemis expansa. The sequence continues at coordinate 2,112,653 of ML682039.1, forward strand.
AGTGACTAGGCAGGACTGATACACACCAGTGGTACTGTTTTGGTGAGATATACCTAGATCAGGACTCAGGAGAGTGGTCTGCATTCCCTGCCAGAGTGCTCCCAGCCCAGACTGAAGATCCCACCCGGAGCCTGGTCTGACTGAGCATGCTCAGAGGCTCTCAGCATGCTCAGTAAGAGCAGGCTTAGACTGAAGCCTCAGCCTGGGCCAGGGTAGCTCCCTGCCTCCCAGAACATGCCGGAACAGCGCTCTGGGGCCTGCTATTTTTTGAGGCTTAGCATTGGGGGGACCTAAAAATAGAAAATGGAGCCGGAATGATGCAAATCCCCAAATCATCACACAGATGCATTGTCAAATATTCCTTCTCATTGTCCTTATCTCTTCAGGACATATATTTTTCAGTGCTACATTTAGTTTCTCTTATTGCTGTCTGCATTTCATGGCTGATAATTTGTCACACTTGCAACTCATGTCCTCTTTTTTCCCCATTATATGAGGAGTTAATTCTTAGCCAGTGTGATCTAGTGGATAAAGCAGTGGACTGGGATTCAAGAGATCTACTCCCTGCTGTGGCACTGATTCTGAGCAAGTCACCTCATCTCCCTCCCATCCCTTGATTTCCCCATCCGTAAAATATGAAGTGTGTTGAAATGTATACATGAAAATTGCTCTGTAGGGGACAGAGATGATGATGTGCATTTCTGCTTTAACATCACTGATGCTACTTTTTAAGCTTTGTGTTATGAGTGTGAGGTTGATGAAGCTATAGACCCTTAAAGCTGCTCCTGTTGATGGGTCAGCCAGCTCCACAACCTCACAGCTCGAGCACAATTGATAAGGGGGCCTGTTGTTTGCATAGGTGTGACTGAATGTTTCCTTGCATCAGTGTGTGCTTCCTCGCCTCAGAGCTTCACTCTGTGTGAGTGTGAGATGAGAGTGAGAGAAGTGTGACAGAGGTGCTGCATGCCTGGTTTGCGTGTGTGTGTGTGTGTGTGACATAAGAGTGAGAGAAGTGTGACAGAGGCGCTGCATGCCTGGTTTGCGTGTGTGTGTGTGTGTGTGTGTGTGTGACATGAGAGTGAGAGAAGTGTGACAGAGGTGCTGCATGCCTGGTTTGCACATGTGTGCATGTGTGTGTGCGTGCGTGTGAGATGAGCGTGAGAGAAGTGTGACAGAGGCGCCGTATGCCTGGTTTGCACATGTGTGCGTGTGTGCGTGTGCATGCGTGTGAGATGAGCGTGAGAGAAGTGTGACAGGGGCGCGGCATGCCTGGTTTGCGTGTGTGCGTGTGTGTGTGTGTGCGTGCGTGTGAGATGAGCGTGAGAGAAGTGTGACAGAGGCGCCGTATGCCTGGTTTGCGCGTGTGTGCGCGTGTGTGTGTGCGTGTGTGTGAGATGAGCGTGAGAGAAGTGTGACAGAGGCACTGCATGCCTGGTTTGCACATGTGTGCGTGTGTGTGTGTGCGTGCGTGTGAGATGAGCGTGAGAGAAGTGTGACAGGGGCGCGGCATGCCCGGTTGTGAGTGGCTGTTTCCTCCTCCGGGTAGGAGAGGTTGCTTTGTGCGGCAGAGGGATGTCCCCCGAACCAGGGGTTACCGGGCACGCTCCCGATGTGTGTTTGAGGAGTTACTTTGAAGCCCATAAATTGCAAGTCGCTGTCAAGGTCCAGACGGAAGGACTTTAGGGGTCCGGTGAGCTTGGCCTGCAGACAACTGAAGAAGAGCAGCTGGATCAGGGTGGGGGGCTCTGGTGCCTGTATCCCTCCCACCGGCCGCCCCACGGCTCACCCCCCAGGTCTGTCTTGCTCGACTCCTCTTCCCGGCCCCCCAATTCGCCTTCGTCTCAGCCCAGCCGGGCCCCGGGCCTCTCCCCACGGCTTGACATGGGGGTGCTGGGTGCTCCCCACCCTCACTGCTGACAGCCGGGGGTGTCGGGGACCCTGCCCGCCCCTTGCCCCGCCCCGGGGACGTGCGGGCGGAGTTAAAGCTCCCGGCGGGGCTCGGCGGGGCTGGCTCGGGCCATGTCCGCGGGAGCCGCCGCCCGGGAGCCGCCGCCGGCCGAGGAGGTAACGGGCTGGGGCTGGGGGGCAGGGTCCCGGGGCCCCCCCCCCAGGAGCCCAGGGCGGGCGGGGCTGGGGGGGGAGTGGGGTCAGCTGCCTTCCTGCCCTTATTCCCTGCTAGGAAGCTGGCTGGAGACCCCCAGGCAGGGGTGTCGCTTCATAGGAAGAAGCTTGTAGGCACGGCCCCATCCCAGTCTTGCCTGGTTTCTGAACTCCTTGCCCCAGTTTCTCCCGTCTTGCCCAGCTTGTGAACCCCCTTCCCCTTGCTGCTATTTCCCTGCTTTGCCTGTCCTCCAAACCCCTGCCCGGCTCCAGCCTTCTGGCCATGTGAAGGCAGGGTGGAAGGGGCAGCCATGTGCCCCTGCAGCCTGTGCCAGCTCCTGACTGTAATGCACCCACCCCCCAATGCGCCCTAGACAGCAGGTCTGGGACCCCCTGCTGCATCCTGCATGTCTGAGTCATTGCTTAGTAGCTCTGAAAAATCATGGCAGTCTGGAAAGGTTCCCAAAGGCCAGGAAAAGCAAGTATAGTGACCATCTATAAAAAAGGGAAAGAAAGCCAACTCAGGGAACTATGGACCAGTCAGCTTAATCTTTGTACCAGAAAAATAATGGAGCCAATAATTAAGGAATCAATTGGCAGACATATAGATGAGACTGAGGCAGTAAGTGACAGTCAGCATGTATTTATCAAGAACAAATCGTGTCAAACCAACTACATAGCTTTCCTTGACAGGGTAACAAGTCTTGTGTGTAGAGGGGAAGTGGTAGATGTGGTGTATCTAGAATTCAGGAAGGCTTTTGATGTAGCTTCACATCATCTTCTCATGAACAAATGAGCAAAGTACAATCTTAATGGAGCTACTATAGGATGGGTGCAAAACTGGTTGGCTAACTGCTCCCAGAGAGTAGTTACCAAAGGTTCACAGTCTTGCTGGAAGGGTAAAATGCAAGACCATCACCGTGCCAGAGGAAGACCTGGGGCATGTGCACCATGTTCCAGGCGCCAGTCAGGGGCATTGCTGGTGCCAGGCACAGGGAGCCCATGCCCTGAATCCCGGTGCCAGTGCCCCAGGTCCTGCGGGGCCCCACTTCTCCCAGTCTCCAGCCCAATTGGGCCAGAGATCCAGGGCCCAGCTACCCGTGGCAGCAGCAGCTGCTCTGGCCCCATCCCTGGCCGGGAATCTGGGGCCCAGCCACCTGCGGCTGCGGTGGCCGCTTCCCCAAGGCTGGGTGGCCCCACGGCCACAGCTGCCACTCCCAGCCCCAGCCAGGGATCCGGGGCCCAGCCACCTGCAGCCATGACAGCTGCTCCCGGCCCTGTCCCTGGCCAGGGGCCATGGCCTGGGAGCAGAGGGTGTGGCCTGGACCAGTGCCGCGGGTCCTTCCCTGGGGTAGCCATGCTCCTGGACCAGTGATGCCCCTGGTAAATGAGTGGGGTACCACAGAGATTGGTTCTGTTCAATAGTCTCATCAATGATTTAGAAGATGGCATAGAGAGCACACTTACAAAGTTAGCCAACCACACCAAGCTGGGAGGGATTGCATGTTCTTTGGAGGACAGGATCACAAGTCAAAATGGTTTGGACAAACTGGTAAAAAGAATGAAATTCAATAAAGACAAATGGACTGTTCTCTCCTAAGAGAAGTACTTTGCATTTCTCATGTACAAATTGCAATGATTGCCTGGGAAGGAGACCTGAGGAAAAGGATCTGAGTGTTCTAGTGAACCACAAGCTAAATAAGATTCAGTGTAACATTGTCGGAAAAGAAACAAACACCCTTCTGCCATGTATTAATAGGAGTAGCATAAGAAAGACATAAGAAGAAATTCTTCTGCACTACTCCACACTGATTAGGCCTCAACTGGATTATTGTGTCCAGTTCTCGGTACTTCATTTCAGGAAAGATGTAGAGGAAATGGATAACGAGCAGAGAAGAGCAGCAAAAATGATTAAGTTCCAGAGGGGAAGCCATGTTAGTCTAGTTCAGCTAAACAAGCAAAGAGTCTTGTGGCGCTTTTAAAAACTATAAGGATATGTCCACGCGTCTCTTTTATTTCGAAGTAACACTGGTTATTTCAAAATAAAAGAGATTAGGTCCACACGATGTATTCTTATTTTGAAATGACGGGCTCCGTCATTTCAAAATAAGAGCCGTCATTTTGAAATAGCTGAAACCTTCTTTAAATCGAAACAGCTGTTATTTGGAAATGGTTATTTCGAAATAACACTGTTTGGACATGCCATTTTGAAATAACCATTACTTCAAAAGAACACTTTTGCCCTTCTCCGGCCCAGGGTGCCTTCTTTTTAGCCTATATTGGGTGGGGGCATGGCCCAGGGAGGTGGCCATGTTGCTGCACCTCCCATGGTGCCCCTCTCCTAAAGCGAAATAGCAAGTCCTGTGTTTGGACATGCTATTTTGCTTTGAGCTTTCCCCTTAATTCAAATTAACATTTCTTAATTCGAATTAACTTATTTTGAAAGAATGATGTATGTGTGGACATAGCCTAAGATATCAAGGGCAGCGGGCAGTCTGAGAGTCAGAGAAGGGCGGTGTAGGTGAGCCTAGAGTGCTGATGGCTTTGTTCCCAACCGGCTAGCTGGAGATAGAGGGTAATTAAATGCAGCTTAGGTCAATCAGGCCCAGCCAGGAGCCTGATTAAAACCCCCCTGCTCCAAACAAGTGGGAGTGGAGTGCTGCCCTGTGCTGTGCAGAGTGAAGGAGTTTGAGGAAGGTACTGGGCTTAGGAGCAGAAGTAGCAGAGGCTTGTGAGAAGAAATCCTGTCTAAGAGGAGGCAGGGTGCAAGGAACTGAAAGGTGGGGGGAATGGCTAGGGGGAGAGGTGTGAATTGACACTGTCAGCAGCACATGGCTGCAACTCATAGGGCCTCCGGGTAGCGGGTGGGCCTGGATTCCAAACCCCTCCCTCACAGCACCACGCTGAAGTGAGCACCCTGTGCAGCGGGGTTGGGGTATCTGGAGTTGCTGCGACCCACTACTCCCAAGAAAAACACAAGACCTACTTTGGTAGGGATGGCAGCTTGCCACAAGTCGAGCATATTTAGTTATCAAATGAGCTTTTGTGGGAGAAAAATCCCACTTGTTCAGGTGCTTTAAAATGGGGGTAGGGGATGGATTAGGGAAAAAAAGATGAAAAATCTGGAACACTTGATTTATGAATGAAGATTGAAAGACCTGGGTTTGTTTCTTCTGGAAAAGAAGAGATTGGGGGAGGACATTGTAAGTTTTCAAGTACCCAAAAATTTGTTAAAAGGAGGTGGGAGAAAAATTGTTCTCCTTAACTGCCAATGATGGGACAAGAAGCAGTGGGCTTAAGTTACAGCAAGGGAGGTTTAGGTTGGACGTTAGGAAAAAAATTCTTAACTGTCAGGGTGATTAACCACTGGAATAAGTTGCCCAGGCAGGTTGTGGAATCTCCATCACTGGACGTGTTTAAGAGCAGGTTAGACAAACACCTGTCAGGGATGGCTTAAGAGGGTCCTTGGTCCTGCCATGAGTGCAGGGGACTGGACTTGATGACCTCTCATAGTCCCTTCCAGTTTCTGTGATACTATCTCCCCAAGAATGGGTGCCATAGCAATCCCCAAACATGTCTGCCTCCATTGCATTTCAGGCTACTTAAATACACCCACCTCCACACAACCTTTACCCCATGTATCTTCCTGTTAGATCCCCTGAAAAATCCCAGCCATCCACACCTTCTAAATACATTCCTGCTGGTATGGACCCCCCCGCCCAGCGCTCTGGATACCTCTTCTGTCACAGAGCCCCAAGAAACATCCACCCATAATGCACCCCACTTGAATCAAGTCCAGCCTCTACCCCCAGCCTGCCCAGCTACCTCTACTTCCCGCTAGTTACCATAGACCTCATGCTAGATGAAACCCCTCGCTCCCACTTCCCAGATACCACAGGCTCCGGTGTATGATATAGGGAGGCATATACCTTAGTCCTACGCATGCTCCAACACCCAGGTTTCTTCTCACGCCTCTATTTTCCAATAACCAATACTTCCCCTGCCACCCCCCCATCATCAAATACAAACACCAGCCTTTCCCTGCAGGTTCCTGTACAGCCCTCTGTGAATGCCCTTTCCCCATCTTCCCCCAGAAACCCCCAAATTAAACCCTCCCATCCTTCCCCATACGCCTCTGACCCCACTCCCTCCCTTCAGCTACTCTGTCCCTCTGGGAAGGCCAGTCCTACATTGCCAACTCCCCCCAGATGTCCATCCCACCTGTAAAATATTACCATTCCTTGGTGAGCCCAACACTTCCACATCTGGAAAGTGATCCAGTTTTAGCTCTTACTAACATGAAGAGCCAAAGGTTTGGGGTTCACAGTTTTTTTCTGGCATGGCGAACTTCTGACATCATTAAAAACAACACAAACAATACAAGAACATTTATAATTCATTCTTAATGTTGCACTTTGGGGCCCACAGTGGGAAGGCTGGGGAGGGGTGGCAGGAACCCCACCACAGGCAGGATGGTGGCCCAGAGACTCCAGGTACAATGCTACTTTGGCTGCATCCTCCACCACATCTCAGGGAGCACAAAGGTCAGGACCGAGTACTGAGTCACAGTGGCCCCTGCTGCCACCACTGAAAGACTAGAAAGCATTGCTCAAAGATGTAATGGTTGGGTCATAGGGATAAATGACTTATTTTTCAAATGGTTTCCAAGAAAAAAATTTGAAACCCCCTGATGTAGAGTACTGCTAAGAATACTTGGCTTTTGGCTACAAGAGGAAAAAAGCAACCAACCTTATTCTTCTCTGTGCAATCAGCAGACTAGCAAAAGCATCAGTTACTAACTACTGGATATCACCAAAAACTCTTCTCACATCGTCTGTTAATTTCTAAGTCAATTTTAAATGTATAACAACCTTTTTGTTCCGCTTTTTTGAGCTGTAGTAAACCTTGGATTGCTCTTCCAAAATAGTAGTGACAAAATGGCTGCCTATGCTTGTGCTCTTATAAATTAGAATATCTTTCATAACCAGCATGTCATGAAGTCGCTTTGTGGCGTCATTATTCAGAGCACCACTTATATTAATCTTTCCTTCAGTGGAACATCTCAAGGTAAAAAGATGTTTCCTTGGAAGGTAACTTTGGAATCGCCTCTTTAAATATAATTGTTCTGAATTCTGACTGAATTAAGCTGTCGCATTCCTCACCCCTTTATTCCCATCATCAACAGGACCTTCTTCTGGCAGCAGCTTACGTTTACGATGCTCAGTATAATAGAAACATTCCATTTGAGACTTCACCACAAGCGGTCAGGTAAGAAAACAATCAGCCTCCAATATAATGATATCCAGTGTGCAGAATTAAAATATTTTAACTGGGAGATACCTTCTCTTAATTGGGGTGGGAGGGATACTTGATGCAATGAAAATATTGGTTTAAACTCATAATTTATTCACTAAAACTGTAATCACACAAATGTTTATGCACATGCTTAACTTCGGAACAAAAAATGTAGGCCATGCGTACGTGATGAAGGATTCCATCCTCAATGTTGAGAACAAAATTAATCAAGGAATCAAAGGACCTGCAAAGAATAAATTCTTAAATTGCCCGTACACCAGTGTTAGCAGCCTGGATAGTAAAACAGAGGAATTAGAATAGCTCATTTATCTACATACATTTGAACTAGTTGGTGTTGCTGAAACCTGTTAAGATGATTTGCTTGACTGGGAAGTTAAAGTGGATGGTTGTAACCTATTGAGGAAAAATTGAGTGGGCAAAAAGAGAGGAGAAGTGGTGCTCTGCATCAAAAATGTATTACTTATTTCTGAATCACCATTAACTTACAAAAATGCTCTTTGTTCCATAAGGATTCATATTTGAACACTGGGAAAAAGATGGCATACCAATTGGGATCTGCTGCAGGCTACTAAGTCACAAAAGGGAAGAGAGGGGCCACCTTCTTAGGCAACTGTCTTTGTGCGTGCCGGGCTGGGTGGGTGGTGGTGGTGGAGGAGGAAACTGCGTTATTGTAAGGCATTTTGGGTCAAATGACATGCTGGAGGTTCACAGTGCCAACATTAAAACATCCTCGAAATGTCTCAACAAAAGGGATGACAATTTTCTAAGTGTTGCAGCCAACATGGGACAAGTTCTAATATAGAAATCTCCTATCAGATAAAGAGCAGTTGATCACAGAACTAAAAATTAAGGGCAGCTTAGCTTCATGTAATAGCAACTGCTTACATGTAGAGTGTGCAGGCCGAATAAAGTCCAGACCTGCAAAAGATGCTCACAAATAAACATGGTGCCAAGTTCCAAAGGGGTAGCTGTGTTATTCTAGCTCAGCAAAATAAACAAGGATCCTTGTGGCACTTAGCTCATCCAGCAAATAAATTTGTTAGTCTTTCTTGGGAGAAAAATCCCCCTTTGTCACTTTCTTCAAAGTGCCTGATAAAGTGGGTTTTTCTCCTATGGAAGCTCATGCAGTAAATAAATTTGTTGGTCTTTATGTGCCATGGGACTCCTTGCTGCTTTGGCTGAGCTAGACTGACATAGCTGCCCTTTTGGATCTTTCCAGAGAGTGTTTCTGCCTCTCTGCCCCCGTACACTTTTTCTTATCTTAGTGATGTAAAGTCTTAATTCATTTGCTTTTGCTGGAGAAGTCTTTAGGGAATGAGCGTGAGGCAGGCGTGTCCTGCTCCAGTGAAAGAATAACGGCTAGTTTCTCTGCCAATGGGAAAGGATGTTGACACATTGTGGGGTCTTTCCTCTGATGGCTGATAGTTCCTCAAACTGCTTTTAACCCCCCCCACCACCACCAAAAAACCTTCACGATATCCTTTTAAGTGATGAGTTCTTATTCATTTACACGCTCAGCAATTGTGTTCACTCTTTTTTTCTTAGCAGTAGAGTATTGCTAAGTGTTAAAGGAGAATACAGAAGACTAGACGCAGTACAGGTTGTGAGTTACAGTGGAGATATTCATTGGTACTACAGCCCTTCCCCATCATCCCTTTTGATCCATCTTCCTTCTAGTATCTTAGTGCTGTATTAACACTCCAAGACATTCTAATTCCTCAGGTTTTTTTTAAATTCTGGCCAGCCAAGTGTCTGTAGGTAATATTTGTGTGGTGGTGGTGGTTTATCTTTTATGGCTGCAATCATCAAATATGTTTGGAGGTTGCTGATGTAATTTCAGAGCTGATCTCCTGGGTGTCATTTTATTGTAGGATTCTTCCAGCCTTTTCTAGTTTAAAAGAAGGCAAGTGTGGCCCTTTGTGTGCTGGAAAATATTATGGAGCCATTGTGCATCACTGGTCTTTAAGACACAGTGCACTGTTAAAACTTGCCATTTTAACATGTTAGTGGTAAAAACTGCAATCAAATGGCCTTTTATTTTGAGTCCTTCCAAAAGCACACCTGTGAAAGATGGCTGTCTCACCAATAAATAGAACCTTCCAGCTCCGGGGGTAAAATATGTTGCCAAAACTTATGAAACAGTGGGAGCATGCACCATAATTAAGGTGGAAACCAGCTTTGTATTACATGCTCATTCTTGGTTTTCCAGCTCTTACCCTGCCTGCGCTCTTCACCAACCCCCCCCCCCCCGTCCCATTTGAAGGGAGAAATTTTATGGAAAATCTGGAGATCATTGGAAGAGGAGTTTCAAAGCAAGTCTTCATCATAAGCCTTGGTAGTGGAAAAATCATCCTGACATGTTTTAGCTCATAGTAGTTTCAAAATGGCTTAGTCTTAAGACTTTAAACTCAAAAGATCATGAGATAAATACATTTTTTTAGTCTTTAAAAGTGCCATAGGACTCCTTATTTGTTTTTGCTGAACTAGACAAACATGACTATCCCTCTGGGACTTGGAAGGTTATTTTGTTTTTGAGTTTGACCTTGTTGAGAAATGACTCCAGAACATTTGATCAGGGTTAGTTGAGGCATTCCTTAGCTGTCTAGTAGACTGTATCAGGGATCTGGGTGCACGTGACTTATCACCTAGCACCAACTGCTGCCTGTGCTATCTTGAGCTAAGCCACTACTTTTGGTCCAGTAGCTGGAGCTGAGGTAGCATGGGTTGGTCTCTCGGAGCTGGGGAGCGTGCTTTCAGCTCCAGTGGTGACATAGCCTAAGAAGGAGGCCTAGTTATAATGAAGAAGCAATTTGGCCACCTCTCTTCATGTTTAACACTTTCTTGTGAACTGAATTGAAGAATAACTGGATTTCTCTATCACACATTTTAAAAACTCCTCTTCTTTAAGAGGGAGTACCAGTTCTTTGTCTTATCAGACATGTGAACAGTTGGGAAATATCCAAACTAGATGCAAGAAGTTGGCTAAAAGAACTAGCTCACTCAGAAAAGTGGTTTGTACTTGGCCGATTTGTACAAAATCTCAGCAGACAGCTGGGCTTTGTGAGCTACATAATCTTTCTGAAGCCTTGAAATATACAGTTTGTGCTCCAGTGGGCTTTGGGTGGTCACAGGGACCGTTGGGTGCTGTTGGAAATCGTTAGCAATGCTAATGGATTAGAAGGGCTTGTTTTCTTTTCCCTACTGTTGATTTGCTGATTCATACACATATATTACTACCATAATTTTGAATATCTGTGATTATCTCCCCAGACTTTACTATCTCTATAGCCATTGGATTATGCAAGCAGCCACCTACTTCTTCATCTTTGTAGACCTTTCTCTTGCTGTGTTTGAAGAGCCGGCTGTGTACGCACTCCCTTTCCTGGTAAGCATTGGGGTAAAAGGCAACAACCACTTTGTCACACTGACAGAAGGAGAAAGTTCATGCCTTCTATAATATTTCATTACACAACTGACTGCAGCGTTCCTCTGCTTGTGTTTAGTAGAGGAAGCTGCAGGATTTTACACAGCAATATCTGTGATCTCTGGTGCTGCTGAATTAACCTAAATTACATAACTCTGGGGGCATAGCACATGGAATCCCCACACAAACGAGGAAAAGCTTTCCCATGACTCTGTGTGTGTGTGCAAGCCCAACTGTGCATCCAACAAGAGTACCACGGACTTTCCCTCTGCTTCACGCCAGTGCCACGTTCAATACCTTGTTTGTTTACCCTCTGTAGTCTCTGCTTTCTGCTGCTGCTCTCTGTGCACAGAACATCTTACTAAGCCAGTTACAAGGCCACTAACCTCGCCTCCTTCCTCTGCCTCCTGGAGAAGTGCTTATGCTGCAACTCTTCAAGAAATCGGCCATGAAGACTCTTCCCACTTAGCAGGGGAGTAACATCAGCAGGAGTCGTCTTTCAGTGTAAGCCAAAGCCGTGCTTGTTTTGTTCCTTATTTTACACAAATGTCTGTCTTCCCTCATGCTGTATGCTTAGCCCTTTATTGAGTGACAAGCTGCCTGTTAATTCTGGCCAAACACCCTTCCTGTGATCTCCATACCCAGTGTTTGGCTTTTGGCAGGGAATGTGTATCTAGCTACCATGAGATGCTTGACACACCAGTGAGAATATTATTTAGTGTTGACTTGTGCTCAGAGTTCTTGTGTATTATATGTGAGAGGCAATATGACCTAGGCCAGTGTTTCCCAAACTCTGTTCTGCAGGACACTGGTGTTCCACGCGGTGTAAAACAGGTGTTCCATGAAAATGTTTTGATGCTAGTGATATTTGTCCTACTAAAATATTAAATATGAAATTGTATCTCAAAATACCAAGGTAATTGAATAGTATTTAGATTATAACAAATTCACAATAGGATATAGATACCAAAAATACTCTTCAAAATCAGCTTTTGAGCAGTACACACAGCGATTTTTCTGTATGACGCCTTCCCCCAGCTCCAGACCATCGTGTATATGTTCCGTCAATATATTCAGAGCCCAAAAGTGTTGTGTGGCTAAATTAGTTTGGCAAACGCTGACCTAGGCAATAAAGCAACTAGATTAGGACTCCAGAGGCCATGGTTCTTTTCCATTTTATCCATTTTTGGGCAACCTTGGAGAATAATGATATTTGCCATCTCCTATAAAGTGCTGTAGAAGAGTGAGAGATACTTCCAGTACTCATTGTTGCGCTGCCCTGGGGTCGTAACCTTTACAGACATTCATACCAGATTCCACATACTGGAAGATAAACTACTAAGTCATCTGCAATTAAATTTCTAGCATTATGTGAAGCACAAAATAAAGGTGACCAACCTCATCCATGTTGGGTTTTTTTTTATTATTTTGATGATGAAACCATTCTAAGTACTAGAGCGACTGACAGCAAAATCCCAGTAAAATCAGTCTAACATGTCATCCTTTCCAGACTTCCCATGACTCTGGTGGCAGGTGGAGGATATTGGGGTGGTGTGGCAATGAAGTCAGTTTTTTAGCTTACACTTTCTTCTCTGGTTGCAGGCAACGTCACTAGTTGAGGTTTTGTGCCTGTTCGTGTTCTCTGGACGGCTGGTGCATTTTGCCAAAGTCACACCACGCAATGTTTTTTGGAAGGATACAAAGAATATCTGCGTCATGGCAGTAATAGTGGTGAGTTGCAACCGTGGTCGCTGAAGTGAAGGAATTTAGTGTGCGCAGCTTGATCCTCCACAGGCTTTTTGTACTTTCAATTCCATTGTGACAAGGATTGTAGGATTGCGTGCAGGGCCGGTCTTAGTCAAAATGGGGCCTGGGCAAAAATCAACGATGGAGCCGCTTCTGCCCTGACTGACTGGCCCAGGAGATTTAAAATACAGCCAGTGTGGAGCCTGCCCAGACTCAGGGGCCCTTCCACAGTGTGGGACCTGGGGCGCTTGTCCACCCTGCCCCATAGCTAAGAGTGTCTATGATGTGTGTGAAAAGATGAGGATGACCAATATCCAGGTCTATAAACAGCCACTTGTATGTTCTTCTCACTTGAACAGTTCTGGTGTGTATTCTTCTCTCTAAAAGTGAGCAGACTTCCCTTCCCTTGATAGATCAATTTAGATTTACAATGTAGGTGTAGTTTCTGAAATTTTGTTCAGAACAGAAAATGTGGTGAGAGCAGTTTTTAAAATTCTTTTGTGTAATATGGTTTAGGCTGCTGACACTGCAGTTTCCTACAGGAAATAGCAAGAATGCATGAAACTCTGGGTCTCCAAATCATCGATCAGTCCGCGTGGTGTGTATTCTACTACCGGAGAGTCACTCTTCTTCCCTGTGAATTGTTGCTCTTCTTTCTTCCATAGGTGACATTCATTGACCTCACTATCTTTGTAGCACTTAAAACTGCGGGCATCAACAGTGTTCGATGGTCAAGATTCCTGAGACCCATTTTCTTAGTAAACTTTTCCGAAAGTCGGCAGGTGAGCAACGCTGTCATTGCACAAATGGGTTCTGTGGGGTTTTCTTCATTTATTTTTTGTGCTTTTTGGTTTAAGTTGAATGCTGATATCTTGGAGTAAGAGCATATCACAGAGTGGCTGAAACATAGGCATAGCTTCCACCTTCTGTAGAAGAGCTTTTTTTCTTACCATATCTGTCAAAGCCCCCTTTGAACAAAAGACACCCTTATGGTTGGTCAAAGTGGATATTGTTGGGTGTGTGAAAACACACCCCTCTTTTCCTCTAAGGAAGACCCAAATGCTCCTACAGCTTCATTGCAAAGTAGACATCACTGTCTCCCAAAGCCTGAGCTCTTGATGCCTCCCTGCAGCAGAGAATCCACAGTGGATAGGGAATTTCCACATTCTTGTTGTGCAAAAAGAGCACCCAAGATCTTTTAAAGGGGGAAAAAACAATATGCCATGTTTATTGCAAATGTAAGAAGAGGAAAAGGTGGTTGCATGTGCGCGCACGTGCGCACACACACACACACACACATAAGTAGTTCTGCAAAGTGGTGCAATATAATTACCAGTCCCTTCATGCACTGCTTGAGCCAGTCTAGTGGCCAACTAGGCTGGGCACAAGGAGGGAGCCAGGCCTCTGTTGGTCACGAATCCGATGATCCAAGATGACAGTTGCAGAATGAGACCCAAAATTTTCACGTTCTTACCCATCTTTTATACTTGCTGGCTCTCATGTAAATCTAGTGGGATTTGCTGTGTCATGTTGGTTCAGGGTTCCTGTGAGATTGTTGGTCACCAGTCACTTGCAGACTTGATTGTATTTTTGTTCTTTTTCTTTTTTGGGAATGGCTCCTTCTGTTTGCTTTAATCAGAGATGTCTGCATTCTTCAGCCAGTTAGATGGTACTTGTGTTCATCAGGACAGGCTGGCAGTTGAGACTGATCCCTTCACATGCACACCATTCATTCACACACCTTGTTGACACATTTAAATGAATTTACACAGCATAGGCCTAAACCAAGTTTCTTCAAGTATACAAAATGGAGTACAATGTTTAAGCAGAAATTCCAAACTGACAATATAGAGTCTTGGACCTTGGTTATAATATCTATTACACAGGGTTACAGAATTATTTTACTTATGACACTAAAGAACATATACACAATATTAAATAACATGGACTTTAAAGGTAAATGCAATTCACTATCTAACTGTGCCCCTGCATTCTGGGCGATGACCACAAAGTGTTCATCAACAAGATTTCTCCGCTCTGCTGGGTGAAGATCTTATTGCCAGAAGGGTGAGAAGAAAACACCCACAGGCAATGGATTGTCTGCCTCTGAAATAGGAGAAATAATGGAGAACTACAAGTAAGAAAGGGCTAGATGTGAAGAGGAAAGAACTATCCTAATACCCCTATATAAATTCATGGTGTGCTCACACTTTGAATAGGGTGACCGGAATTGCATTGCAGTATGTCAAAAAAGGTAGAGAAGGGCAAGAAAAATAACTAAAGGTGATGGAACAGCTCCCATATGAGGAGAGTTTTAATAGATAATGGTGGGTGGAAGATGTGTGGAGAAAGTCAGTAGGGACGTTTGTGTTATCCCTTCACATAAGACAGGAACCAGGGATAATCCAATAAACTGCTTCAGTCAACAAACAGGAAACTTGTGGAACTTATTGCCAGAGGATATTATGAAGTCCAAAAGTATAACTGGGTTTGAAAAAGAATTGGATAGGTGTGTCCATTAATGACTATTAGCCAAGATGGTCAGGAACCCAACCCTCCACTCCAGGTGCTGTTAAAGCCCTGACTGCCAGAAGCCAGGACTGGACAATGAATAAACTGTTGACACCGTGTTTTGTTCATTCCCTCTGAAGCACCTTGCACTGGACTCTGTTAGAAGATAAGATACTGGGCTAGATGGACGGCTGATTTGACCCAGCTAGGCCACTGTTATAACTAACATCTGTCTAGTCTGGTCCCTTCCCCATTCTTCTCCCCCTAAAGGCTAATCTCCATGTTTTCTCTGATCTTTTATCCCTCCTATTCTGATCAGAACATTGCTCGGTTCAGCCATGTCCCATGCAGTGGTCTACACGTGGTTCAAACGGGACAGCTTAATGTTGAACAGCTTTCTCTGGCTGCCTGGGAACTGCTGGACAGAAGATCTACTTGCACTGAAACCTGATTGCAATTGGGTATATTTAGTGTCTGCGACTTGGAAGAAGCCTTAAAATCTGTCTGCAGTGATGCAGGCTTCTGGGTAAAGGAGAGGAAATTGTCTAAGCAGTTGTATGGAGCAGTGACTGATGTGAAAATGACAGTCATGGCCTTCAAGTTGATGGCATCCAAAACCTTCTGGTGACTGGCAGAGTCTTGCAACACTTGTGGATCTGTTTTTAGTGACTGAGTTTTGCACAGGGGCATCTTGAGACTGGTGTGAGAGGAGAACCTTTTGCTTGCTTCTCTTTCCAACAGAGTGCCCCTGTACATAAGTAGGGCCTCTACTTCTGCCTCTTCAAGGCTGGGGAGGAAGGCCCTGGTTTATTCCCAGGCTCTGTCTAGGTGAGATGTCACTCAGACTGGCCCTCTGAGCATGAGCAGTAAGCACCTGAGATGCGGAGAACAAACTCCAACAGGGGAATGCTGGTCTATTTTAAGTAAGAAGTTGTGTCACACTGTCGGTTAGAAAGGTCAGGTATCCTGTGATGATGCCCTTTCCCTCATGTATCATGCCCTTACAGCCAGGTGTGCACATCTTCATTGGATGGTTGCCTCCTTCCTTAACCACATCAATACACAGTAAAATAGCTAACAATATTGGTATTTACTGTTGCTGGACACCTGAGGAATTCTCTCATTGAAACAAATGAGGCATTGAAGGGACTCACAAAGCTGTTACCTCAGGCTGCTGGCAGATATTGTTGCACTGGTTCATACTTGGTCCATCTATGGAAGATGGAAGGTTTCCTTCATGAACATAAGGACAAAAGACTTAGCTTTGACATTCTGGGGACCAAAATGGTATCCTCCAAAAACCAAGTACCAGGCAGCCAACCAGCCTTGTTCCGACCCAGTTTGGGCCCTAAATGAGCAGGTCATGCAAAGATGTGGAGTGGAGTTTGCTGTTGGGTGTAGTTCAACTTGTTTCCATTGAGAAAACTCCCATGTCCCACTCTGACTGACCATGTGGGCCTGCAAATTCTGCTGTGACAGCCACAGAGATACAGTTTTTGTTTCTGAATGTTCCCTATTGCACATTGGCAGATCCGGAGAGTGTTCCGCAGCATACGAAATACGCTGCCAGAGATCACGTATGTCTTTCTGCTCTTCATGTTCAGTGTTCTCATGTTCTCCCTCATGGCTTTGAAGCTGTTTAGTCGCAGGTGGGTAAATTTTCCTTTCTGGAGTTCCTGGTGTGGTGGGTTTCAAGCTTTGGAGGGAAGGGAAACTGCTGTGTCTGCCCAATTCCTGCACGTGAAATGTGGCTGGGATTCCAGAACTGCAGAGCAGCCGTGATTGTTTTTATCATTTGTGGGTGCTTTGAAAATGTAAGGCCGTAGGGGTCTGATTGCAATGTCCATAGTAATAACTGTGTGTCAATGGCTTGGTATTTGAAAGTTACTTCATGATTCATCTTCCTTTTCAGGAATCTCCAGACATTGGAAGGAACTCCGTATTTTGCAGACTATCTAGAAATTGTCTTTGATCTGTATGTGCTGGTGACGACAGCAAACAGCCCTGATGTCATGTACGTATCTCCACACTGCAGAAGCCCAGGATGTTCAGGAGCACTAACATGTCTCTGAGTAATCAGGAAGTGCCACATGGTGTGTAGAAAAGGAGCCGCAGTCTAGGACCTGATCCAGAGTTCACTGCAGTAGAAGGAACAATTTGCCGAGACTGTCACCACATTTTGACATAAAAGGATCTTTCTGTTTTTTAGGTCGTCAGTCACAAATGATGCAGTTTAGGAAATCAGTAAAAACAGGAAACAGCACAGGGCTTCCACAGCTCTCTGGGCACTGTGATAGGAGTGGTGTGGACGGACTCCACGTGCAGGCGAATGGGAGCATTTGCTTTGTCCTAATCATGGGTAGTTTGATTTGCCCTGTCATCGGTACTGTAATGAGGACTATCTCAACCTCCTGGCAGCCCCCAAACCCCAGTGAGGGTTTTATGACTTTTTAGCCTTTAATCTGAGTCACATTCACCAGTGAGAGTATCTCTCTTCTCCACCACTTCCCCTCCAGCAGCTGCATTCATTGTTCAACAGCCCTGGGACTGCCCAGATGGGGCAGCATGGCATGTCCTCAGCTTTCCACTCAAGGACCAATTCAGGATCCTCTCCCCACACCCCTTTCTACTGCATTAGCCGTTGCCCCCACCCCAGGAAGAACCGGGCTCCAAGAGCCTGCTGTTTGTTTGTGATTTTTCAGGTGGAATGGGTTCCTTGTGAAATTTCAGCTTGACCTGCTGCACTGCACCTACAAGCTGCAAGGGATCCTGAGCAAAGGTCTGATCATGCAGTACTCTCAATGGACAGCCAAAATGCATGAGTCTGGACGAGCTGTTGGGATGCTCCCTTCACAACAGTAACCCCAGCCATGCAGCAGGGTCTCGAGTTACGACTGGGGAACCAGGTGGAGTGACCCAAAGCAAAGAGGTTACATGGCTTATTTATCAACCCTCACTAAATCTAGGGGCTACATAAATGCTCCAGACAAAACTGGAAGGGAATTGAGTTTGGAAGGGCCTGCGACTCCCAGGCAAAAGGATAGGTTATTAAGAAACCATTTCATAATTAATAACGGATACTTTATCATGGATCCATTTTAGTGCAAAGACAGTTCACATTTCTCCTGATTAACCTGAAAGGGCTAAAAATAATTGTTCCCCAGAATTCAAGCTATGAATTGTAGTCAGTTACCACTAAAATCTTGCTTTAAAAAAAAGGTAACAGTGACAATCTATTACTTATGACTTGCACTGAAGACATCAGCTGTTCTCGCAAATCTGTCCTCCTTGATCAGACTTTCCATTTCACTTATAACTACAGTGAAAAGATGACGTGTTTTCTTCCTAGCAATACGTGAGGGCCTGGCACTTCCTCCTCATTCTGTTGTTAATCTCAGCCTAGCTTCAGTTTGTTTTGGTCTCTTGCTCAAAAACAAGATGACACCAAAAAGCTGAACTATGCTATTGAATGCAGGTTGACCAGAACTGGATTTGTTTCATGCCTTGATGCCACGTGTTTTGTCCTTCTTGCTTTGGTCTGTCTTCTGGGGTGTTCTGAGTGCCCTGGCATGGAGCACAGTGACCACTGTGTAGTTATAGGGCAAGCATGGCCAAACTGCGGCTCTTCAAAGAAAAAGTGCAGTTTGCAGAAGAGCATGGCAGGGAAGGACGGCATGGTGGGAGACGGGGGACAAGTGTGCAATGGTCAGGGACAGCAGAGAAACTGGCATGGGAAGAGATGGCAGGGAAGCGACAGCGTGATCAGAGACATGGGAAAAGTGCGGCAAGATTGGAGCTGGCAGGGAAGCCATGGCATGGTCTGGGCGGTGCCGGAGGGCAGAAGTGTGGCATGGTTGGGAAAAGCAGAGAAGCAGCAGCATGGCAGGCAAGCGGCAATGGGGGTTGAGGGAGAGAAGCGCGGCATGATCGGGGAAGCCGTAGCATGTTTAGATTTTCTCATAAGCCCTAAAGTGGTTTATTCACTGTTAAAATAAAATCATGTTTTACAAGTCCTAAACATGACGTGGAATATTAAGAAACAAAAATACAAAGGAGAAAAGTTTAAAACTGAATGTAGGTTACTTTCAATTTGTGGCACAACCTACTGCTGTGCAACATTGTATTCCACAATGAAATTTATTAAACTGAAACGTTGTGCAATACTTAGAGATCAGCACCTGAGGGAGCTTTTACGTATGGCATGGACAAGTTACTGCCCAGATTTTAAAAAACTTGCCAGTAGCCTACAGTGTTCTACATCCAGCGACAGCTAAGTTTTTACTGTATAGGCCTAGTTTTCATGGTAACCTTAAGTAGTTATTAGAATCTGACATTAGTAGTATCAATGTTTACCATGTTTTTCCAATAAAATTAAAGTATGCAATGAATTTTAAGCTTAGTAATTTTGGAGTAGGTAAAAGTATATGGTTATATGCCTCAGAGCAGCTCTTGAAGGTTTAATAATTGACTTGTGCAGTTCTTCGGTTCCATAAGTTTGGCTACCCCTGTGAAGCCAGGGTCATAGGCTGGTTACACTACGAAGTGATGGCAGAGGACATTTGTAAGACATGATTTCTGCACTTCAGAACCTCTAATGCTGTCCCTTGTATGTTACAGTGGTTCTCATGCCCTCAAGAAGGCGATGAACCAACCTAGGGTAAAGGACTAGTTATACATAAAGAATGTATGATTGTAAGATGTTAGCATACATTCTTCTACCCCACTAACGTCTAGGTCTTAACTATGGATCTGTGAAGTACAGCTGGGTCACTATGATGGCATTTTGGAAGCTTCCCAACAGGTTTTATTGCTCTGGATGAGTCCCTACATTCACTGTCTATCGTAAAAAGACTAAAGTCACTCTCTTCCTCTCCAGGATGCCGGCATTTGACTTCAGTTTGTGGTATTCCCTGTTCTTCATCACCTATGTAGTAATCAACACCTATTTCTTCATGTCCATCTTCCTGGCTGTTGTATACAACAATTACAGGAAACATTTAAAGGTAAAGTGCATGGAGGGGAGCATCTCCTGAACGCAGCAAGCAATAACCAGGCTCCACTCATCCGTGTGGAGCATTCTGCATTAACCAGATTGGTTTCCTCTTCTGATCCTTTCAAGTCTCAAATGTTTGTGAATCCAGCACAGATGGCTTTTGGATGCAAATTTGACTTGGAGAGTAGATTGCCATATCACTGGAACTGTGAGGTTTGTTGCTAGAGAATGCTCAGGGCGTTATTATTATCTAGTTTAAAATCCTTCTTACAGTATAGCAATAAGGGGCAGGCAACATGGTAAGCCTCCTGTTACGGGCAGTTCTTGGCCTGGGGTTGTATTGCAGCTTTGTTCAGGGTGGGAGCTGGGGAGACCCACAGAAAGTGGGTAAGGAGAGAGTCTTCCAGAAAAAGATATTACTGCTAGCCACTCATCCTTCATAGGCAATAACATGGTTACGCTAATTAGTCACTGATTCCAAACCGTGCTTTGGAGATACTTAAGGGACTCTTCTGCTCAAATTCCTGGAGCTAGCTGACAGAATCATCTGCTATCTTGTGTACCACAGAAATCCAGTAAATAGTTGCCATCTTCCGAGTCCTCATTTGTTCATGTTGTGAAGTCTAAATCAACTGTCTCCTCTTCTCTGCTGCTTCAGCCAGGGGCCTTCAATCCATGACAAAGCCCTTGTGACTCTCACTTCCACGCTGTTCATTGCATACCATTGCCCTTCTCTTCCTCCCACCATCTCAGTCATACAACACCCTCTAGTCTAAGGTCTAGTGTAAGCCATCTAGATTTTTAATCCAAGGGGTGCCCCGTGATGTCAAACTGTTGCAATGGATCCTACCTGGAGATGTTTGGGATGTTCTGATAGACTGAGGAGGAGCAAGGGCCTGGTGACTACAGTATCATGGAGGACAGGACAGAATTTTCTTGGTAGCCTGCTGCAACCTGGCCAAATCTGTCACTCTGGGCTGTTAGTCACTCTCTGTCTCTCCGTCTGAATGTATTAATGCTGATCAGGAGCTCTGATCTTTGTGTATTTCCTGTAGAGGAGTCCTTCTTGTCACTATAGTATAGAAACACAAGAACAAATCTGGGGTTCACTAGTAGCCCAAAACTACATTGAGTTTTTAAAAACAGGTGGGAGGGGAAACAAATTTGGCAGGAAAGTGGCAACGGGGGTTGGGGGGAAGAAGCATGGCATGGTGTCTGTAAACGATTGTCCTCTCCAGAATGAGATCTGTACACTCGCTTACATGAAGCATCACAAGATGATAGAAGCCTTTAACATCCTAAAGGTCAAAGAGGGCACAGAGTTTGTTGTTAAAGAAGCCCAGTGGAAGCAGCTCGTCAAACTAGTGGCCCCAGATATCAGCACTTCCCACCAAGAACTCTTGTTGAGAGTATCAGATGATGAACAAAAAGGTTACGTGGGTGAGTAGCAACAAACCAATGTCTGTTGGGGAGGATTACTGAATAGGGGAGAGCTTTGGGCTTGGGTAGGGACATCTATATTCCCTTGTGTAACCCACCTGAAGTGAACGCTGAAACTCTACCCGTCCGACCACTTGGCCTTGTGTGACTGGTGAGTGTCACCCGGACATATCCTGTTACTACATTTATTTATGTGTATAGTGTGAAAGTACTTCTTTCTACTTAATTGTGCCACTTTATTTCTGTGTATGGAGTGTGGTGGAGGCTTCATGCCTCACATGTATCAAGTAGGAACTCAAAATATGTAGGAGACTCTCCAAAGATGTTTGTCATCCAGAAATGTCTCTTTCCCTCCAGATGATGAAATCTGTGATTTTTTTTTTTTTTTTAGCATAGCTCCTAAGCTCTCCTGCATCCAGGCCTGAGTCAGCCTCTTAGTGAAAGGGTTTAACAAAATAACTGGATAGCTGGGGACACATCCTTGCTAAGTGTTTCTTGCACCTTCCTCTTTGATATCTTATTTCTAATGCAGTCTGGAATTCCTATTCACTTAAATATGTTTTCAAATGTTCAGCTGCCATTTAAGAGCAAACATACAGTGGGGACCATTAAAAAGCCAGAATTTATTTTCAGCACATTCTTCAGTTTCACCTGTTAATAGAAATCTGTTCTTTTTGCAACCACTAATGTTGGTGAATGGTGACTTCTTAACTGCAGGTGTATGATTTGACTGCTGCATGCTTGCCCAAATACAGATAGTCTTAAGATGAGATTTAAAATTTGGCAGGTAAGGCATGAAACCAGTCCTCTTGATGTGATTCCCTCCCACCTCCACCAATCCCTTTTTAGCTTCATGCCACAGCTTTCCGCACAAGTTGAGAGGGCTCTTGACGTGTTAGCATGGTTGAAGGACGTGCCTTTTTTGCCCAGGTGGGCAAGTCTTTTGTGTTCTCAGTGTGTTGCCATGGACAGAATAAAGCAGTACTTCACAAAGGGTTGTGTGTTTTGCTGATATGAAATGTGCATTGGGAAATGCAGCATAAGCTAACCGGCATCTCCCCTGTCTATTGTAGACAAACAGTCTTTTGTGCGTCTGGCAGACCTTTTGAACATCCAAGTGATTGCAATGAAGATACAAAGCCACCCCCTGGCGCACTGGCTGCCCCGTGTGTATAACTCAGCGGTCAGCGTCTTCATCCGCAGCATGGTTCAACACAAGTAAGTGTCTCCAGCCCTCCCCGGGTAGCTCCTAACATTAAAGACGCTACAGACCA
Source organism: Podocnemis expansa (assembly GCA_007922195.1). Classification (NCBI taxonomy): domain Eukaryota; kingdom Metazoa; phylum Chordata; order Testudines; family Podocnemididae; genus Podocnemis; species Podocnemis expansa. Next base: position 2,135,457 of record ML682039.1, read on the forward strand.
GCACTGACAACTGGGTGAATGTTTGCCCTAATGGCAGACTGGGAAATGCCAGCACTGCAAGGCACGACACTGCAGGTGAGGTTGCCAGAAGACCTCAATCTGAGCCTAGTTTGGCTCCCACTTGGGTCCAAAGGGATTTTGATCCTTAACTTGAGTAAGATGAATCCTGGGTGCTACTGAAAATTGCTCCCCCACCCCCAAGTTCTTGTCCTTCTGGCTCAGTTGTTCTGCAAGCATCAAATGACAGTGAAGTATAAGCAGCTTGTAGATCTGCTAGGAGGTCTGGCTTGAAAATAGTTTTGTTCAGAAGAAGTCTGAATGCACATATGGAAACTTATAATAACCCAGCAGTCTCTGTGGTAAAGTGTTAATGTGATCAGCTTCGCCAACCCCTCTTCAGCTGAGAGGAAGAGCTGATCTTGGGCTCAGTCTGACATTTAGCTTTCTCCAGTTTCTATCTACTCATCTGAGCGGCCTCACCTCTCTGAGTGCTGCTTGGTTTGAAGCAGCACTGAACATCTAGCGGATGAGAACAAGAACTGTTTAAAACAACACGCTCTTGGCAATGCTGGGTTGTGTAAACTGAGCTTAGGCTTGTGTGGTGACTGGCCTTTCGGATGTCAGGCTACGCTACGTTAACTGTCCTGAATTCTCATTCACAGAAGAGGCTGTTCCACTGAAGTGTTGGTTGATATTTGGCAAAGCTGGTTTTGTAATTGAATAATGGAGAGTGGATGGGAGAACTTGTGCTGCTGCTTCGGGGCATCCAGAGCAGTGGGTCACCTTATTACCACTCTGCCTTGGCTTCAAAGGCATCTGCTGATGCTAAACTGAGGCCTGGTCTCCAGTGCCAGGAAAGATTGTCAGTCTGTTAGTCTACATCAGCAAGCCAAACAAGTTGTCTTGTTTATAATGATGTGGATGTGGGCTTTTAAGAACAATAGATGAGAGGGTGAGAATGTTAATCGGGGAAATTGCCTTTGGTTGTGACTTCGCCATTCCAAGTCTCACTTTCTCACCTGTTCTTTAAAACCACCATTCACACTGTTTGAATCCAAACAACTGGTTTGGTTTGCTGAGCTAGACTAACAGCCCCTCTGGAGCTGTTTTTGAATTGACCTCTTGACTCACCCTTCTCTGCATGTGTATATACACCTAACACACTACAGTTTCCATTTCATGCTGCTGATAAAGTGGGACTACACCCACAGAAACTCATGCAATAAATAAATTTGTTAGCCTTTTAAAAGTGCCACCAGACTCCTTTTTATATTAATGACCAGTGTGTCACCAGCTTTCATTTGCTGTCTTAAACAACATTCAGAACTGCGCAACAGCAGGTCTGCCAGTTAGCACTGAAGGGCTTCTAGGGTTGCAGTTATGTCTTCTGATGGGACTCTTTTTCACCTTCATAAGCAGAAGCAAACCAACTTCTTTCCCTTCCCCTTTCTTGCAGGGCCTTTGTTTGGGCTTATGATGTAATCATTCTAATAAATGCCATATTCATTGCTCTGGATGAGAAAAACCCATTGATTTCCCATGCGGAGTGGGTTTTCCTTTCTTTGTACATCGTTGAGATCCTCTTGAAAGTGTACACGTATGAACCCAGGAGGTTCTTTGCAAAGACTCAGTTCTGGAACTGGTAAGTAGAATGGTGAGTTGTTTTGTGGTGGCTTGTGAATTGGAGTTGATATGGGAAGAATGTCTTGCAACTTGTTCTTTTCACATCAGAGGAGACTTTCCATCAAGCTTCTTATTGGAATTGCATTTTTCATGTAAAGATAATGTGCCCCAGACTATTGAAATTCATACTTACACTACTAGCATATAACTAAAGCTATGGCTAACATGAGATGGAAAAAGAAATGTTTTTAACTCAAACTGGCGTTCAGGATTAAAAAACTGAACTGGTCTCATGGTACCAGCACCTGGGGGAAGAGCTTTTCTTGAAAACAGACTAAATACACATTTTCTTGGGTTTGTGCTGGTTTTTAATACTGCTGCGTGATGATCTCAAAGTGAGGTGACAGCTATTAGGGGTATGCTCTTTGCCGATAAAATTGTTAGAAACGTCAAGCCCTCGCTGTCAGTGACTTGCTGACAGGCACATTGGGACTTACATGAATGAGAGCTTTATCATACCTTTGATTAATCAGTGGGGGTGGGACTGAAGTGCTTCTTAACCATTAGTTCCAACGGTCCTTCAGAGAATCCCCTCCCATTAGCTGGGGTCTCCCTCCTCCTGTGACACTGCACCCCTACCAGTTCTCCAGATGTCCAGAAAGTTGGAGCACAACTGCGCCTGAATTTCCAATAGAAAGAACCCAGAAAAGAACATCCCAGGTCTCCTTTATCCACTGTAAGAAACTGCAGAAGAAAAGCCTTTGCACCCCATCCCACTTGCAACACACATTTGCAAACTTTGTGCTCCATAAAGAACCTTTGCTCAGCCTTGTATGGCTGTTTGACATGCGTGGGGCCTGGGCTGGGGCTGGTGCGCTGGGCGTACCACACAAACTCAGAACAAAACAGTCTCTGCCCCCAAAGAATTCACAGCCCAGGCATTTAGGGCCAAAACCTGCAAATTTTCCAGTTGGGGCTGTCAAACTATTTTTTAAAAAATTAATTTCAATTTTAAAAATTGTGACTAATTGTGCTGTTAATAACGGAATACCAATTTACACTTGTTCACACTTTAAATTGATACCTGATTATTAACAGTGCAACTTCAACGTGCAATTAATAGGGTCTTTTAAAAATCAAGCCAACACAGCCAATTAATGCAAAAACCATATTAATGGCAACTGACGCTCCCACTTCCAGCACACACACATTCTGTCTGGCTCACTGGGAATACTTGTGTGATTAAAGCTAAGCACAGACCTGGTGTCTGAAGGATTAAGGCCTCGCAGTGTAGCAGTTACCAGAGTATCTGCACTGCATTTACAGAATAGAGAACTATTTTTATTTCCATGTAATGGAATTGCCCTTCTCTCAATCCTAGGTTTGATACCTCCATCATCGTTGCTGCTCTGATGGCGACGATTCTCAACACGTCACTGAAATCAAGTAAGCGCAACATTACGCTTCTAAGCTTTCTGTGGCCTTTCCTGGCTGTTCTGTAACTGCCTGAAAAGTTGTTGGCTTGTTGTTTGTTTGCTTTTAAGATTTATCTCCTAGTGTTATTTGAGGCTCCTGGTTTCCATTGAAATCTATGGAGAATTCTTTGTGTTTTGGGGGAGGGGAGCTATAAAGTGACCTGAATAAAAATCACTGAAAGAGTGAACCCCTAATATGTCCCCTCTTGAGGAGGTCAGTGGGTTCAGCTTACTGCGTAGTGTGATGGGGTCAGAGTGGAGGGTTTCTGGAGAGTTTGATGAAGCCAACATGTCAGCCCCAGGCTCAGCAAGTCCCTCTTTTCCTTGTAGCTGAGCAGTGATTACTCCAGGTTAATTGGCACACCTGGAGCTAAATAAGGCCCTGCCCGGAAGCCTTCCCTCCCCGCCCCAAAGAAAGGGGTGACTGGAATACGACGGGCGTGAGCGAGGGGGGGCAAGGTGTGGTTGGAAGGTGGACAGGTGTGGAGAAGGAGCAGAACGCTGGTCCGGAAGAGCGCCATGGTACGAAGACGGGGTGGAAAAACCCCTGCCCGACGTGAGGGGAAACAGACTTTTCCCAGGCCTGAGGGAAACACTCACCACTAAAGGGAACCGTGGGACCCACAAAAATAGAGGAGGAAATCTGTCACAATAGATTTATTCCAGCTGTGTATGTAATAGTGATGAAAGGCACCATTTAATTTAAATACACAGTTCTTATAATGCAGGTAGGGTGGGGCAGAAACAAGCCCCTTTATCTTACTTTTGGGTTTGAAATGTAAAAGATCCATCCCTATCCAAATCCCAAATGGCACTTAGGCCATTCTGGTACGTGTCTCTGAGGCTGCTAAGAATAGACCAGTCTTGCGATGTGATATACTGCTGTCTCAGAGCCCTACCTCATTCCCCCCATTGTAGTGTGTCTGAGGGGGGATGTTTTCTGGGTGTCACCATGTGACTGTGTTCGTCTTCATCTGTCTTAAGCAAATGGGGCAGATTTGGAGAGAGAGCATACGAAAAACTGATGCTACTACTTTCTTCCTCAGCCAGTCAATACAACAGCCAACAAGTGCTGGATTTAGTCTTCATACTGAGAGTCCTCCGGCTCATCAGGATTGTGGACAGCATTCAAAGGTGAAGAATGCAGTGGGGAGGTAGCTCTATGCCACTGCAAAAAGCTCTGGTCTGTTCAAGGCAGTGGATCTGCCAGCCGGCTCATGGCTACTCTGTTGAGCAGATTGAGGCCATGTTGGCAAGCACATGTGCACGCGCACAGATTGCACCGGTGTAGCTAACTGCATTCATGCTTCTGTCAACTTTACAATGGGTCTTTAATTCTGGGTAGCTATTCCTTTGTGGGAAGGAGAATAAGGTATCTTGGGATAAGACAACTTTTATCCTGTCCTTGCTAAAGGCTTTTACCACCATGTTGGTTGCACATCACCCCCCTACCCACAAGAAATAGTTCATACCACCAACAGAACTCAAGCATAATCAAGCTTATGGGCCCCTAGCAGAGCTCTTCCCAACACCACTCATTCTCCTATGTGAGCGCCCATTAAAGCAGGCGGTGTTAAACAGGATCAGCCTGTATCCCATCCCCATTCACTGTTGATGTGGGATGGAGCAAAGAATTGGCATGAACAACCAGCAGAGGCAAACAGTCCAGTGATCTCTGAGATCTACCACCTCTTTTCTTTCTCTCTCTGGTGCCATTTTTGAACATGGGAGTCCCCAAGCTATCTGAAATTCCTGGGATATCTTTTTAAATAAATGTCGAGGGCACAGAGCTCTCACTAGCTGTTCTGTTCTAGGTTCCGGGTCATCATGAATACATTGATCAACATTGTACCAATGATAATGACGTTTGGAGGGGTGGCTCTGGTAAGTACCCTAGATGTTTTAACTCTCAGGTGTTAAAACAGCCTTGTTTTCATTAGAAGACTAATGTCTTTTGAAAGATGAACTTCAGAGCTTCAACATGGTCAATCACAGCCTTGATTGTAGTCTGAGTGTGCAGATCTGAACCTTCTTTAGACGTAAAGCTATTTAACAGGGTCCAGTTCTGTCTAGCTGCCAACAGTTCAGGATGTTTTCCTAGGCCTGGTGCGTGTTTGCGCACTATGCATTATCCAGGCAGAATCTTGAAAGTCTGGTCTGTGCAAGTAACTGACACGGAAACTCTCTTAATTGTTTTCCTCTCTTAAAAATCTTCTGGTAAAAAAGAAGCTACCCAACTGCATCAACTTATGCTGAATGTGCGCTGCCAGAAGTGTTTGATGTTTGTCAATGGGAGTTATGCAAAATAAACAGAATAGTTTGCATAACTCCCGTTGACTTCCTAACTCCCCATCAGCACAGCATGTTCACTATGCTGTGCCAACAGGAACAGCATTCCCATTGATACAGCGCTACCCCACATGAGGGGTGGTTTTACTAAGTCAGTTTCCGGCTCAACTTGGTATCTCTTAACTGACTACTAAGTTGACCCAGAAATGTTGGTCTGACAGTGGTGACTCTACTGCCATCAGTATAGATGTGGCCTTGCTTTCTAGTTCATTTCTTTTGCTCTGTTTATACTTAGCATTATTTTTAAACCTTGCACGGACTTACTACCTCCTGGACTAGAGCTTGATCTATCCTGCAGAGCAACAACAGCTACAGTGCTATAAGGTCTCCTGCATAGCTGCATAATTAAACCACCCCCAATGGGCGGTGGTAGCTGTCAGCATGAGAGTGTTTCTTGCCAGCAAAACAGATGCCACACCAACTCATTTGTCAATGAAACTACATTTGTCAGGGGGTGCTTGGGTTTTTTTGGGTTTTTTTTTGCGGGGGTAGGCTTGGTTCACCTGCCTATCCCATCCCCCCACACTCTGTTAATCATTTAGCACTGATCTTCCTCAAAAAGCTTCTCTGAGAATCCCCAGTTGGCTCAAGAGGCCCTGTCTTTAGATACAGAATCTGAAGGAATCCTGTGACAGGCTTCTAGACACTCCATACTGCGCTTGGTGCAACTGTCGTGCTTCAGTGTGTGATTACGGATCTCTTCCCTAGGTGGTGTACTACATGTTTGCTATCATAGGTATGGAAGTGTTCCAGGGGAAAATCCACTTTTTTCCTATGAATTCTACCACTCCCTATGCCTTGGAGTGTGGAAACCCTGCTTTGAAAGATTCTCTGTTTGCTCAAGCCAAATACTGCAAGAACAACTTCAATGACATCATATCGTCCTTCATTGTTCTGATGGAGCTAACTGTTGTCAATCAATGGCATGATATCCTTTCCAGGCCCAGAACAGAGGGGCCAAACCAGAGTCCATAGAAGTCAATAGAAAGTTGTCCCACTCAGCAGACTTCAAGGGGCATGTTTGTCTCCACTTCGACATCTTAAAAGAATTCCTTTGGGTAAAGCTTTAGCTGGAAGAGTCACCAAGGGAAGCTCAAAGGTGTCTCCAGTCACCACCCTGACTGCCCCAAGCACTGTTCTCAGCCCTGTCTGTCCCGGTCCTTAACTTTCTACTTTTTGCCAATGGATTTGCTGTCGTCACCCATCAGGCTGCCAAGCTGTACTTCATCGCCTTTCACATCGTGGTGGTCATCGTGATCATTAAGTGAGTTGAGTGAGGTTGCCATCTGTCGGGGGTCGGGAGGAGCGTGCAGCTTAAACCCCCAGCAGACTGTTAAGCTGGAGACTTGAGACATAATGTATTCATGGGGCTCTTACTCCCTGGGGTACTGACGCTCTGCTGTGCTATAGGAACAATACACTTGGGCTCTGGGTTGTGGCGACTGCCCTGCAAATGCATCCTGCTGGCTGAGGCACTGAGCCAAGATATGCCCTTTGAAGATCAAATAGACCAGACAGGCAGGAACGCAGGAGTCAGTTCCCTGCAGAGAAAGACTTGGGATGCTTTAGGGAGGGGCTGGACATTTATCATAAACAAGTCTCATGGACAAAACAGGGGTTACCTCTGTGAAGCAGTGCATAGGGCTGGAAACAGAAAGAATAAGAAATAAACTGTGCCTAGCCACAAATCTGAGAGGGAACCTGCAGGCATTTGCATCCTTGTTCAGTGCCAGTCCAGGAAGACCTATTGGGGTCTGTGATGAATGGCTGAGGCATCTATTGCACTGGGGGTGTTTCCACAGTATTTTTAGGCACTGACAGATTTGTATTGATGGGCCAGGAACTCTAACAACTGCTGCAGCAGAAAATCCATTAATAATGCAAGAGCTGGCTTTGCAAAAACATACAGATGTTACTAATGCAGGGGTTCTCAACCCTTTCATTAGTGTGACACACCTGGGAGGCCTCCCAGCTGTGTGTGAGGCATGGCATCGCTGCTGCCACAGAAATCTGCATGTAAAATGGACTTCTCATCAGTTGGAGGCTTGATCTGCAGCTCCTGCTGTGAAACAGCTGGTTCAGCAACAGCTCTTGCAGGGAGGTGCTGCAGCTTCAGCTCTTAAAGGACCAGCAGTGTAAAATCAGCCTGCTGCCTCAGCTCTCCTCAGGCTGTCAGCAGCTGGTTGATTTTGTGCAACATACTCGGCCACTATGCTGCAATCCACTTTTTTGTGTTGTGACATGGTAATTGAGAACCACTGTACTAATGTACTGCTTGTATAATATTGCATTTAATTGTCTCCTCCCCCCCCAGCATTCTCATAGCATTTATCCTAGAGGCTTTCTTTGTGGAGTATTCACTGGAAATGAGTGAAGCAGAAACTGCCATTGAGAGGAGAATTCAAGACCTGGGAGTAGGAATCCAAGAGTAAGTAAACAGCACAGGAACTTTGTTTCTTTGTGTGTGGCCTCCCAATACATCCTGTGATTGTTAGAAAGTTTGATGGGTTTGTCCAATGTGATGTGCACCCAAGAAATAAATTTGGGAATAGGATCTAGCTTTCCAGGCTCCCTAGGTTAGTTCAGTTGCATTTTATATCATCACCGTTACTGTGGTGATCGGCTGCCTTAGAAATGGATGAGACTCTCATGAAGAGAATCTTTCCTGTATTCCTCTCTCTCCTCCAGTTTCTCTCTCACTCCCTTCTCTCATTCCCTCTCCCCCATACATTCATTGCCTGCCTGTTGGTAGAGGGGGTGCTTGGGGAGCTACTTTAGTGGTGAAATCCACAAAACAGGACCTTGTGCTGCTCTAGAAAGACTGCCTCTGGATGCACTATCTGATTCCACACCCCACCCCCAGCAGGCTGAGTGACCGTATCTGCAGCCTGGCCTGTAGTCTGGTTGAAAAATGTGGTGTTAGTTCCTTTCTTTAACCCCTTGTCTAGAACATGGCTTGAGCTGAGGAGTGTGAGACCAGCTCAGCAGCTTGCTCAGTAAGGGGCCATTGCCTAAAATGAGACCTTTTCTGGGAGGACACCCAGTAGTGTGCTGGGAGGCTGACTGCCATTCACGCGTCCTGGTGCAAGAGCATGTCAATGGTATGTGTGTGTGGCATATTTAGAATGTGAAAAGGTTGCTTTTTCCCATCCTTTTGGAGCTGTGGGAGGTTCTGCTCCCTTGACACCTATCTGTGCTTCGCTTTGTCCATGGAGGAGCTCTGGGGGAAGGACTGCTGGGGCTACAGCCTCAATGGGAGAGCTAGTTCAGTCCATGAACTTGTGGAGAGCACTGGAGTGCATTTAAAGTGGCTTCATGGGGATTTTTTTTTATTATTCAAAGGGAAAAACTTCTTGATGGGAAATTAATAGACAACAAGGAAACCAATGAGAATGACCTTGGAGAGGATGAAATAACCAAGAAAAAGTCTAAAGGGCTGATGTTTAAAATTGCTTCCAAAAGTAAGTCCATTCTGAAAGCCTCTTTTCTGGGGACTGAATCCACTGGTGAATTCTGTACATGTCAGTCGGGTATCTGAGATTACTAATACTCCAGGGCTGTGAATTGCATTTGGAAAACGCCTGGGGCTGGTAGAGATTCTCACAGAAGTGCATAAATCAATCCACAGTGAGGAGTGAGTGAGTGTAGTGGTTCCCACCCTTTTCTCTGCCACAGCACACCTTGATACCTTTAATTATTCTGAGGCCACCACCTGATAGCCCTCAAACTCATGAATATTCATGAGCCAATCCAGGACACTGATTACTTTTTCAAAAAATACCATGGCACACCTGCCCAGGCATGGGGGTGCACCTGTGTGCAATGACACACTGATTGGAAAACACTGAATGAGTGTGCACACACAGGCTGGGATGGGGAAGGGGAGGGCGTGTGCCTCTACCCACCTGAGCCCCTTTAGCAATAGCCTGCTTGTGTGCACAATCACCATTACCAGATGCTACCTTAACTTGACAGTTTTTGTGGAAAAAATTTAATGGGACATTAGGAGAAACAGCTCCTGGTGAGCTGAGCTGTTCAAACCCTTGATCCTCCCTTGATCTTCCCAAACACTGGTTTCCAGGGCACTTCAGGTCCCAAGGCAGGGAAACAGCCCTGTGTTAGGATGGAAGGGGTAGCGCGTATAGGCGTAGCTGTCTCTGCAGCTCAAACCCATCTAGAGACTTCTTCTAAATCCCTCTTTAAATTCCAGGCTGGGAGCTGAGGTATTTCCTTAGGAATATTTGCAGCTCTCACCTTTTCCCATCAACTATGATGAGCATTGCAGTGCTCAATTTGTGCCAGCACTTACCAGGACTTAGTCCTGGCACTGATGCGTTTGCTGCATCCATTAGAGTTTGTGGGAGGGGGAAGCTTGTGCTCTGGCCCCTCTTTCTTTACAAATTAACCACTGGGCGAGGTTACAACTGAGCACGGCCATGTGTTCCTGGTTAGCTGTGGCATGATCAGGCCCACCAGCCAATCAGAATCATAGGGTTAGAAGGGACCTCGTGAGGTCATCTAGTCCAATCCCCTGCCAAAACAGCAGGACCACTCTCACTAAATTATCCCAACCAGGATTTTGTCTAACTGAGCCTTACCTATCTCCAAAGATGGAGATTCCACTACTTCCCTAGATAGCCCATTCCAATGTTTCACCATGCTCCTAACAAGAAAGTTTTCCCAACATGCAGCCGCAACCTTCCCAGCTGCAACTTGAAACCATTGCTCCTTGTTCTGTCCTCTGTTGCTACAGAGAACAGCTAAGCTCTGTTCTCCTTGGAGCATCCCCTCAAGTAGTTGAAGGTTGCTATCAAATCCCCTTCAGTCTGCTCTTATGCAGACTAAATAAGCCTAGTTCCTTCAGTCTTTCTTCACAGGTCTTGTGCTCCAGCCCTTTTATCCTTTTGGTTGCCCTCCGCTGGACTCTCTCTAGCATGTCCCTGTCCTTTTTGTAGTGGGGAGACCAAAACTGGACACAGTATTCCAGATGCAGCTTCACCAGTGCTGAATAGAGGGGAATAATCGCATCCCTCAAGCTGCTGGCCACACTTCTAGTGATGCATTTTGGGGTTCTCGGGCACCCCCAGTCAGATTCTAATAGTGTTTGTTCTGTTTTTATTGTAGCAATTTCTTTGGCTGCCTCCTGGGCTTTGCAGCACAAGTTTGTTGCCTGTGGGGGCTGCTTAGACAAAGGACAGCCTTGGTGGTTCAGCTTCTCCAGATGTTAGGAAGCCTCTCTTTCTGCTGCTGTTTTCACCTTGTATCCACTATGCTTTCATCTTGGCTGAGGCTCTTGGGTAACTCTTTACTATTCCTACTGCTTGCTTTAATGCACATCTTCCGTCTCTCAAACTCCCTCCCTGTATCTAGGCTGTTTCCTACTGAATCCAGTTGAAGCTCACTAAGCCTGGATTCACTTTTTAACACACAAGCAAATTGAAAGCCTAGGTCTGGGGGCCTCATGTGGAGATGCCTGTTTCTTCCTATCAAAGGTGCTTTGTTTTAAAAGTCCTTTGAAAGGGCAGCAACTAATGAGAACAGTTTGTGGTTTCATTATGGATTTGGTCAGCATGATGGTAAACAACACCTGCTGATTGGAAGAGCTGTCTTTGTTTGCTGAGGAATGGTAATGTAAACAGGCAAGCCAGGAACCTCATCACAAAATGACTTGACTTGCCCACTCAGCCTTTGAGCATGAACTAAATGAAGGGAATATGGCTAACTAGCCTGTGGCTGTATAGAAACCAATGTGAATTTTTCCCCTCCCAGGATATAAAACAGTCGATGGTTTGCTTCAGTGTATGTTTGAAGCAGAGATACTGCCAGAAGATGATGGTCCATCACTGAATGAGATCTTGAACTTCTCCCCTACTGATGTTTACCCAAAGAATCCCACCTTTGATGGCACTGCCTAGTGTGAAGAACAGATGCGAATAGAAGTGGAAACATTAGCTCTGTCTCTATTAACTCATTTCACAGAACTTTGTCACTGCCGTACAAGATCTTTAGAGTCATAAAGTGAGTCTGCACCATGATGCCCTTCTTCACATTGGACAGGGTATGTTTAAAGCCTGATGGTGCCCTGAGCAGTCTTCTTTTTTTAAAACTGGAGTGAAAGAGCTCATATAAATCCTGGAAACAAAGTATTTTGGTGAAGGGAAGGCTCATGGAGTGTTAAAAGCATGCATATTCGATAGCGTGGTAAGGGATAATGCTACTTAAAATTATTGTAGTATTATGTATGTTTAAAAGTCTGGCCTTTAAGGAATACTTGGCTACTTGTAACCGGAAATTTTCTGGTAAGTGCCTTTTTAAATGCATTACCAGTTGTGACTAAGTATCTATAAAACTGTAAGCTGAAATAAAAATGATACAACAGCCACTTTGTGGTTTGGCACGAAACCGTGAGTTTTAGGCTGTGTTCACACACAGGCATTATTTCGATACAAGTTGTATCGAAATAATGCCTTATTTCAAAATAACCTAATTCGAATTAACAGGTTCTTAATTTGAATTAAGGAAAAAAGCTCAAAGCGAAATAGCAGTTTCAGGTAACAGTTATTTCGAAACAAGTCACTGTTGTTTTGAAACAACATGTTCGGACTGCTTTGTTTTGAAACAACGTTGTTTCGCCCCCAAATGGGGTTTAAGTTGTTTCGAAACAACAGTTTATTTTCGCTCCATTCTGTAAATTCTCCTGTCTTCAACACAGCTGATGAAGTGAGATTTTTCTCCCACAAAAGCTCACACAAAAAATAAATTTGTTAGTCTTTAAGTGCCTCAGGACTCCTTGTTTTACAGCAACTTTAGTTCAAGTTGTTTTTTCCATAGGTGCTCCATCTCCTTACTTCCTCCCCCTTAGCTATGCTTCACAGTTGAGAAGGAAATGAGCAGTAGCAGGTTTGCACCTCGTATAGCTGTATTTGGAGGCACGAGTAGCTGCTTGACATAGGCCTATGGACACTGTTTAACATTCTCCAGTTGAGAGTGCAGGGGGTGTGTGTGTGTGTGTGTGTGTGTGTGTGTGTGTGTGTACACATCCTTCAGTGGTACAGCCACGGTGGGGGGGCAGACCTCCAGAAGAACCAGGTACCGAAAGCTAAACAGTCTTTCTTTGTGCTGTGATTTGAATGTCAAGTATGAGTACAGGGGCAGAGAAACCAATGGGAGACGCCCAAAAGACAAGAAGGTCCAAGTGGTTCAGCTTGTGTTGAACTTGCTGGAGCAGTGGGTGGCGAACAAAACCAAAAGATAATCTTAGCAAAGAGAAGGGGACTGGAAGGATGGAGACACCTTATGTCTAGCTTCAGGTAGCATTCACTCAGTCCAGTTCTTGCCCGGGAATCTATTGGATGCAACATGCATTAGCAAGTATGTGTCCCATTCCAATCCACCCAACTTTCCCACTCACTGCCCTTACTCCCCAGCGCTCTGTGGAGCGGCATCCAGGAGTTCAGAAAGAAGAGCTGATGAGAGTAGCATTCTCACGCCCGCACCTTTCATAACCCTAGGTTATTTCTAGTCATCAAAGCAGGGGGTGTGCCCTGTGCACATGTTCTGGGGCTTTCATTTTATAAAGACATCTTGTTCTACTATCAAAGCCAGGCTCTTCTATAAACAATATAGGTGTGGGCCCTATGGGCCCCCACTAAAACTAAGGCAACTGTGGTGACAGTTTGGGGATCGGTCTATACACCATGTGAATTTGTGTGATTATGAACTCCCTGCATGTAAAGATGCATGTAAGGCTGAATATGCGGCCCCCTTGTCTTCTCTGTTGTCCGTCTGCTCCATGTTGAAGTGGAATTCTGAAGTCAGGTAGCAAGGGACAGACCGTAGGGGTTTGCTGGTTTGTGTGTTCAACCGCTGAAACTTGAGCTCTGGACAAAAGACTTGGCTTTGGCCAGAGGAAATGGTCCAGCAGGGAAGAGGTCACCTAGCAATGAAGTCACTTGGTAAGATGCTGTGTTCACTTGTTGAGGCAGAGAAGCTGCTGCCCTATATAATATCCATGATTCCCTATGCTGACTGCTCTCTTGTTTGGTTATTTTCACCAGCCTGACCTGCTGCCAAAGCCAGGTGAGCTAGATGTTTGGCGGGGAGAGAGAGAGGTGGAGGAAAGACCCTGTCTACCTAAAGAGAGATGGTCCTCTGAGGCCTCCTAAAGAAGGGGGAACTAGAGTGAGCTGTAGGGTTTCTTTTTGTCATTTGTGTAATTAAGCAAAGGAGGGCGATGCTGCACGGCAGGGCATAGAAGGCATGTGTGTTATGTGCTACAGCTATACCCAGTGGCCCCCACGGGAGTTACACTGTAGTCCAGAAGACTCTTACCTTTTGGGAGATGCATGCCTAAGCCATGGAGTAGCCTGAGGAATCTGCATGGATGCTAGGGACTGGGCAAAAGACAAGAGGGTCTCTGCTCTCAGAAGATCTGCAGGGCAAGAGCATGCCTAGTGGGCCCAAAACTGGGGCACTGCCTGGGCTCTGTTCAGAGCCTGGAGGCTTAAAACTCAAGCTGCAGCAGTTCGATATCCCCTCAGGGTAGTCGGGTGAGAGCCAAGATGGCTATCTGACTGGATCTGTGCCTCTCTTGTCACTAAAGGTCCTGCCGTCATGATTTACATTCAGGTGGCGTTATACCAGCTTCAAGAGAAAACCAAGTTCTGAATTCCTAACTTCTAACCCTCCCCGCCAAATCATATGCACACACTGTTCACAGAAGGAGGAGTTTTACTACTGAACTGTAGTTTAGCATAGAAAGGCTTAAGTTTCACAAAGGAGGAAGTTTTCAGCAATAGCAAGGGGAATAAATTAATGTCTCTCGTAGCAGGAATCTCTCAGCTATATAAATAGTGGACATTGCAGTTATTTGTAAAGTAAAAATGGGAAATGAAACCAAGCAGGAATCTTGTTTTGACAGAGAACATTTATATGGCATCCACAGGCTCTAACTGACAACAAAAAATAAACAAATCAACCTCCTGCCCCTAAAATCAAGTTCAGAAGAAGCTGTATTAAAATATATTAATTATGATCCTAGTGAGAGAAAAGTATATTTTATTGACGAGGACTCATTTGGCACTGACGACTTTTCCTCAGATAATGGTTACTTTATGTACAAACGTTTGAAAAATAGAAATAGCCCTAAATTCTCATCACAGTTTTCCCTTCTCTTTTTCCAGCCATGTCACTTTTTCTGTGTGAATAGCCTCATCTCCTTTGAGACATGTGTGTACACAGTACATTGAACTGAAGCCAGTGATAGTCTTGGCCTTGGGAAGGTATTTATTGTATCTGATTTCAGTCTGCTAGATAGCAGAGCAGAAATCCTCTTGTTCCTGGCTGTGGATTTTGAAGGATCAGGTATTTAGGCTTGGAATCCTGAAAGTAATTTTTCTTTTACTTTGTTTTGGTAAGTCTTTGAAGGATAGTGCTCACCTGTCACTGAATAACAGCAGAGAAGATCATCTTCTGATAAGCAGTCATACAGAAGAATTTCTGGTAGACTTCAGATTAATAATTTTGGTCCTGCTAACAAATGGATAAGCAGTGCAAAGACATCCTGCTGCTACCATGAATCCTAAACTGCACCAAGCACAAAATATAGACCAGCTGTATCCATGTTCCACGTCATCAGGAAGGCTATATATGAATGTTGGTAGGCGGTTCAGATCATGGGATATACTTGCTGCGTAAGTGCACAGAGAAATTGTGCAAAATATTCCTGCAAACAAAACATATTCTTCTGGTTAGTCAATCAGTACAGCCTAGGATAAATAAAAGAGCAAACACACCCTTGTTAACCAAATTGTTTATGTCCTCAAAGACTAGGCGAAAGGTGGTTTTTTTTACTTGGCTGGCTTATGAGATATTCATAGTGCCATTCACAATGTTTCAGGGTATTATCTGACTATACAAGTCTTCTGAGTCCTGGCACTGTATTTTAATTAAGATCTTAACTGAATGCACTTTCACGTCATTCCTATTTCAGGAAAACTCGAGGCCTAAGTGGTTTAAGGTTTGTTATAGTTGTTACCCTAGAGGAGAATTCTTTTGAGTGGGGGTGTTATATGTGCAACCTCTGGGCCATATCTCACCCATCTGATGGATTTATAAGGCCTGCTTAACATAAACAGACTGAAAGCTCCTTCTCTTGCATCTCTTAACAGCCATGGCTGAGAGCAGCCCCTTCCCACCTCATGAGAGCCACAGGGGCTGAGACAATCATTTTGTATGTGCTTGACAAAATCTAGCCTGTGCACATAATTGACTCAAACTCCAACATGCCTCCCCAGCCAGCCTTCCCTAGCATTGGTCTGATGTGGAGGAGGGAACTCCTCTCAAGCCACCCCACGTCTGTCTCAGGAGCTCCTCTCTAGAGCCCTGCAAATCCACAGATATCTGCAGACCATTTCTTGTGGATGCCAATCAGCTACAGGTTCACATATTTTTATCTGCGCAGAGCTAGAGCCCTGCAAATATACAGCTATCCACATCCGTCGATACCTGTGGATCATTTCTTGCTGATGCGGATCCACATATTTGTATCCGCACTGGACTCTACTCCAATCCCTATCCAAGGTGTGCCTCCTGGGTCAACAGCAATCAGTTAGGCTATTTTTCATTATGCAATGAAATTAGTCACATGCATACAGGCACAATGAATTTTTCCTTAGGCCTGCACTTTACAAGATCACAAAATAAAATCTATGGTGCATGTCCAATACATGGTTTCCAAAGGTTTATAAATTGGTCAAATTCATAGAAATTTCCCCCAGCCCAGGGAAAAACATTGCCTCTCATTAAGGACTATTTCCACAATGAATGTAAGTTTTGCTAACCCTAGCCATTTTCTACTATTTGAAAAAAATGGCAAGATGCTTTTTTAAATAATGCAAACCAAATAACACCCTTCACCTTCATCCTGAAAACCAGCTGCACACGCTTCCTCACACTTCCCCACAGAGGTCAGTTTTAGGAAAAGGCCAGTGATGGAAGACAGCAACCTGATGGGTGACAGCTATAAATGACTGGGCCAAAAAGAAAACTGATACACTGGCTTAATTCTACAGAAAAATCACTGCTGCTAGGACTGTAATTTTGGCTTCTCCTTGTTTGTTTGAAGGATAGAGTTAAAAAGAAGGAAGAGGAGACCTATTCTCTAGACTTTACCACTAACATGCAGCCAGCAACAGATTTTGCCTTTAGACTCTGTCTTGTGCAAAGGAGGCAGTGTAAATTGTACATCTCCAAGAGCAGTCGTGGGAGATACTGTAACTCAAACACAATTCCATCTCAGCCTCCCACTTTGCCTTGGAAAGAAATTATTTTTCAGCAAGTTATGGCACACTTCATGCTGCCTCCGGTGTGCTGGCTGGTAAACTGAAGGTAAGAAGCCAAAGCTCTGCCCACTCTTTCCCATCCACATGCTCAAGCAGGGAGTAACCATTTGCACAGTGCCCACGTACCCCTGAATGCCTGGTTCTAACATTTGCATTGTCTGTGCAAGAACTGTGATGGAGCACTCACAGCCCTTCTTTCTCCCATCTGCAGGGATGCAGGGGGATCACAATCTTTTAATTCCCTTTTTGGGGAGAGAATTTAAATGGCCCCTTTCTGCTTTCATATAATACTTAGAAAAATGTTACCAACCTCTTCAATTTCTACTCAAACAGCTGCAATTAAAAGTCAGTTCTAACTGGAAAGAGCAAAGACAGGCATTCTCTGCTGATTGATAAACAAGCCCAGTCTACTGAAGAGAAAGCTAATCAAGGGCTTAATTTGCAATTAAGACACAAAGAGGATATAATACCTGTCATGAGGAAGAGCAGGCCTGCAATGTGCTGTGTCAGGCTTTCCTCCCAAAAGAAACTGACTGTCGTTACAATGCATCCACACAGGAGAACAGCAGCTGCCATGCCCAGAAAACCAGCCGTGATTCTTCTTAAATCTGCTTCCATATGAGAAGTAGAGCAGAGATTAAAACACCACTCCTTTGCTTATAGATAAAAAGAGAGTGATGTGGAATTTTCCACAAACCCTGCTGACAAAGACAAGGTAATACATAGTGGAAAGAATCATTTGAACCACTCCTGGGCAAAACTGGGTTCTAAATTCACTGTAGCAAGCCACTCCTGAAGAAAACTGAGGCTCCTGTGCAGACAGAGGACTAAAAACCTCTCCTTAATGTGCAGCTGTGCTCAAAGAAGCAACAACATTTTGGCTTTAGAAGCAATGGAATAGAAAGTAATACTGAAAGTGTTGCTGTTTGCACCAGTGAGGTGACCTAACCTGGAATAGCAGCCCTGGTCACCCTAGCTTGGAAAGCACACAGTTAATATAAGCAAGGAGTCCTGTGATAGTTAAAGACTAACAAATTTATTTAGTGCATGAGCTTTTGAAAGTGCCACAGGACTCCTTGCTTGTTTTGCAGAATTAGACTAACACGGCTACCCCTCTGGAACTCAGACAATGCCAGAGATTCAGACAGGCAACAAGAAGGATTAGAGGCATAAAAAATTAGCTTTAAGGTGAGGGTGAAAAGATTGGCACTGTTTATACAGGAGAGGAATCAGAAGGAGTTGTCAGAGGTATAGAAAATAGTGAACAGTACAGAAAAACTAAATCAAGGGTTGGTTCCTGTTTATGCTTTCTCATAACAGAGAACAAGGGGACATCTAATGAAATTGTGAGATGACAAATTTAAAATAAATAAAAGCAAATTGCCACAAGATATAATTTAAGTCCAGAATTTACCAGGGTTCAAAAAAGAGACCGATCAATTAGGTGGCTAACATGAGTTACCTCAGATTTAAAATAAAAACTAGATTTAGAAGAAATCTGAACAGCCATGCTTCAGAGCAAGAGCCAGCTTGCAAGGGATGAGGGCTAGGAAGATAACCTCCCTGTAACTAGGTTATTCCAGATTTGCTCAATATGGGATTTCTTACCCCTTCCACCAAAGCGTTTGTTTCTGGCCACTGGTCAAAGAGAGGTTACTGGACTAGACAAAGCCCTGGTCTGATTCCTCATGGCAAAACTTATCTCAAGAATAGCACATTGTCCTGCTTTTTCAAGTGAACATGGACAGAGTTATGGAAAATCATGTGCATCCTCAGATAGGATGTGAGCATCTGTGTACTTACGAAGCAGGTGCCACTCATCTTGCTGGATTGTCTTGGTTAAGTTGAAAGGAATGTTTCGTAGGCGCAAGGGTTGGGAGAAGTGGTATTTGATAGCTGTGCATTGCTGAACAATACCTTCAGAAAAGGAAGAAACAGGTTTCATTAACCAGCCTGCTAAAAACCATGTGGGTCCCCCACAGAATACTCGAGTTAAACATCTACAGTCAAGCTGTAAATTACTTGTCTTCTGATAGGACTAGTCCACATTGCCTTATCTCCATTTGTCCTCCCCATGCCCATAGACTCCCTTGCAGTGTTTGCCCTCCTGGTCCCGTTCTAAAGACCTGAAGACCTTTCTTCTACAAATGGCACAAGCCAGATACTAGGGAGGGATGGTGCACCATCAGGTTGGGATGGTGGACCCCTGCTAGTCTACATTCACTCGTGGGCCTTTTTCTAAGCTGGCCTCTCCCTTCAAGAGATGTTGGACAGGATCCAGCCTGAGAATGCCCCAGGCTCTTGAGGTAAAGTGTTCAAAATTGCCTAAGTGATTTAGGTATCCATATTCCTTTTGCCAAAAGCGGTGTAGGCAATTAGGAGCCCTGTTCTCACTGCAAGTCAATGGGACATGGGCATTAAGAGGTCTAAGTCACTTTTTATTAGGTTACTCTTGAGCCCTATGTGAAGGAAAGCCACTCTCCCCTCTCCCTAGCTCTGCTCGTGCCTCCCCTGACTAAGGGAAAAACCTCCTCAGGAAAGGTTTGCATTAAGGCATGAGCAGGCAACTAATAAACCCAACCACTTTGCCAACACAGTGTGAGTGTTGCTGCAAACGCCGGGCAAGGGGCATGAATCTCTGCAGAGTGTACAAGTCTCCTTCAGGGTCTGTCTCAGTTGGATTTGCTCAACAGCACTCACAATGTGAAAGAGAAGTAGTGCCAGCTCAGGCGTCAGCAAGAACCGTAGGAGTCTGGCACCCCGAATGGGCTCCTCCCAGAGACAGCTGCATAGCTAGGGCTGCAGGATCAGTGGCGAGGGGAACATGAGATGCACCCATTGCACTGCATAGCAGATGCTGCTCCTGAGCACATTCCCCCAGCATGTGCCAAGGCAACCTGCCTGACTGGGCTCTCAGTAGAACAAACGCCTACAAGATCTGCCCTGGCAGCGCTCCTTGGCACTCCCCAGAAGGGGCTGTTACTTTACCAGCCAGTGTCTGGCCCATGGTTGCTTTGCAATAAGGTGGTCTGGCTCTGTTACAAGAAAGCTGAAGTGCACAGCATACCATCCTCTCACTCAGCTGCATGCTTTACAGGGTCTGATCCTGCACGGTGCTGAGCGCTCTCACTGACTTCAGTTGGGGCTTGGAGTGCTCTGCACTTGGCAGGATCCAACCCTTCTCCTCGGAGCTCAGTGACATTGTGGCAGGTTGCAGCAGCGATTCTGTGGTATTTGTGAGACAAACCCACAACTGGACCAGGGCTGCTTATGCCCACCCATCCCCAGAGGTACAGCAGGCCTTGATGCATCTCATCAGCAAGACCTGCAGTCACTCAGCCCTCAAAAATGCTGCAGCCGCCTATCCCTGGGCAGGAAAAGAGTCAGATGATCCCCACGCACGGGTATTTCACTGACCATGTCAGCACTGCAGATTATTCTGCAACAGCGCTACTTGGATGGGAACCAAGCTGCCTTGCATCATTACCGACTCCTTTGGCTTCCAGCCTACCTTTGATCTGGATCCAGTTCCTGTTCCTGATCCGGCCTTGTGCCAGTCTTCTTTCAGCTCTCTTCTGCCCTGTCCTTTCTCTTCCCTGACCTTGCTTCAGCCTTGGTCCTGATCCGCTCCGCCCTGATGCCCAGACCGTAGAACTGACTTCAACGAGAATTTTGACCTTTGTCCAGTCTCTGGACTCTGACTCTGATCCCGATTTGGCTTGTCTACAGATGCTGACTCCGGCTCTGACCCACAGCCTGCCCCCAGACCCCCAGTTGATATTGATCTACTTAGATGACATCCTCATCTTCTCAAACAACCAGACTTTGCCAGACCAGCATTTCTGATATGTATTGGAATGCTTTCAGAAAAACGGCCTATGCGTCAAACTGGAAATGTGAGTCTGCCTGCACCATTTCTGATTTCCTATTCTGTAACTTGCCTGATAGGATCAGTATTGATCCACAGAAAGTTTCCACCACTGTGGACAGGGCCCCACTAGAAACTACCTGTGACTTACACTTGCCTGTATTGATTTCCTCCCATTCTGTAAGTTCCCCCATCTTCAAAGTATCTGACGAAGTGAGATTTTCTCCCACAAAAGCTTGTGCAAAAAATAAATTTGTTAGTCTTTAAAAGTGACACCAGGACTCCTTGTTTGTTTGTTTTACTGAACTAGAGTAACACGGTAACCCCTTTGAACCTGTGCCATCCAGTGCTTCCCAGGACGCCTGAATTTTTGCTGAAGGTTCACTAAGAAATTCTACCAACTAGTGACTCCAATTCCTCCATAAGAATTCGCCTTTACCTAGCTGTCAGAGGCCTAATGATCTTTCAAGAAACTAATGAAGGTGTTTACTTCTGCACCTATACCGAAGCACCCAGATGTATCCAAGTCCTTTGTTCTTGAGACAGATGCTGCTGGCTATGCCTTTGGAGCTGCACTCTCACAAACACAAGGGTCACCAAGCTGTCTCCACCCCTGCGCGTCCTATTCCAGAAAGCTAGTCCCCACAAAATGGAACTACAACACCTATAACAAAGAGTTGCTACACATCAAGACTTCCTTGAGGAGTGGTGTCACCAACTGGGAAATGCATGTTTTTCTGTCCAAGTAGTCACCACCCATAAAAACCTAGAACACCTGCAACTCACTAAGGCCCTCAGTCAGCACCAGATCCAATGTTCCTTCTATTTCTCCCATTTTGAATTCATGTTACATCACCAACTACAAGCCATAGTGGCAAACTTGACACATTTTTTTCACAAGGGAGAATACCTTGGTGGCAAGATAGGACCATCGGAAACCTCTGTCACCTGGAAACCTGCCATTTCACCAAAGTCATAGTAAGTGTGGACTTGTTAGTCTTTATGAAATATCCTCTACTGAGCAAGCAATATGCCAGCACATGGAAGTCTCCCAAGGCTGAGCCTGATCTCGATTTCTCTGTTAGAGATGGAGTACTTCTGCTCAAGGACTGCATTCACGCCCCACGAGGCCTGCCCTGTCTGAGTGTGCCAAGTCACACCTCTACTGGACACTTTGGACATTGGAAAACCATAAAACTGACTGCAAAATTTTTGGTGGCCTAGGTTGCACGCCTCTGTGAGATAGCACAGTGACTCATGAGAGAGGTATTGTTGCATGAACAGGGCCAGATTTACACCTAGGCATGCATCTTTAGTGCCCCACCACCACCACCTACAGCTGACCTTGTTTTCTGCAGGAGAAAGAGTTTGGCTGGGCCAGCTCCATGCAAGATGGTGAGAGGCTGTGGCCATCAGTTTAGGGCAGGGGGACTATGCTCACCCTTGGATTCCAGCTTCTGGCCTGGCCTCGGCAGAGCCCCAAAACGCAGGAGAAGCAAGAGACAGGGCCAGATTGCAGCACTCATACAAGGCTTCCAGGTTGTCTAGGGCACTGGGCATGGGCTCCACTGGCCCATCAGATAATCCACCACTGTTCAAGTGCCCCTGTAAGTAACCCGTCTTCACTCTGTGTACACTTCCAGAGGGGTAGTCATGTTAGTCTGTGTACAGTGAAAACAATGAGCGTCCTGTGGCACCTCAAAGATTCATGAATTATTCTTGGTTTTATTATTGTTTTTGCTTTACTCGTGTGTGTGTGCGTGCGTGCGTGCGCACGTGCATGTGCATGCATGCACATGCCTCTGCACACACATGCCGTGTCCAGCCAAAGGAGTCCCACTCTTGGTTGAGGCTTCCAGATACTACTGTAATACAAATAATAAAACTAAACTGGTTACATCTGGAGCTTAGGGTGACTTACTTCTGAAGAGGATAGAGGAGGAAGAGTTACCCTTGGCAAGGGGAAGCAGTATGGGGGGGCGTTGTCAAGGACAGGTCAGAGGACAGCAAAGATACTGGAAGAGGCGCTGAGTTGTAGCAAGCATCAGAGCTGAATGGAGATAGAGTCAAAGAAGGAGATGGCTGAAACCAGTATGCAGACTTTGGCTCACATCCTCAACAGTATCTCAGTGCCCAACTCCCATTGATTTCACTGAGAGTTCGAATCCTAAATACCTTTGCCAGTGAGGAACCTTACATGTGAATCTTTTCCATGAACACCTAGCCAAATGAAGGTTGAAATGACTTTAGTTTGGAGCACTGGGATTCAGTATTTCCCACTCATCACGATGGTTTTCTTTTTGCTACATTTTTAGTTAAGATACTTTTGGGTCTCAGACTGTTTTGGAGGTGAATTCACAGTGGTTCATTTTCAAAAGGAAACAATCCTCTGACCTTAGTGAGATGCACAAGAGAAGCAAACTTGGGACACTCCTTCAAGGTGACAGCTGCAAGAAGTACTGATTTATGAGAGATCAGCTGTCCATATGGGATGGTGGGGACAGGAGACCAAACATTACTGATGTCCTTTTAGGTTCATTTGCTATTAAAAGGGTTTAATCTGTTTAACTAAAAGGCAAATAAAGGGATTCAAAGTCATGATCTGAATTTGACTATGCTGCAAAGGGGCATGTGAGATTTTTGTTTTGCTTCCTCCCCCCCAAGTAGGAAGAAACTGTTAAAGGCATTTGTTACTGACAAACTTAATATGAGTATCAGGAAAGAGGCCGATCACTGAGTGGGGGGTGATGTCTGTGGAAAGGAAAAAGTTACCTGTCTGCAGAATGATGCTTTCATACTTAGATTGGAGTTCATCTCTATGGGAATATCTGTAAAAGCTCTTCTCATGCTCAGCAGGAGCTAATGGGATGGAGACAGCCCATTGTAAACCTGGCGAGTGAGAGGAAATGCAAGGCCTCCATGTTTTCTTTCATTGCCCATACTGACCTTGAGCAATGCCCTATGGGCGCTTTAGGGAGAGATTCCCAGCTGGTATAAATCTTCATACTTCCATTGAAATCAATGGAAGGATGCCAATTTACACCAGCTGAGCAGTGAACTTTAAGTGGAGTAAAGGAATCACGGCTTCAGAGAGCAAAATAGCATTT
This sequence comes from Podocnemis expansa, assembly GCA_007922195.1. Lineage (NCBI taxonomy): Eukaryota > Metazoa > Chordata > Testudines > Podocnemididae > Podocnemis > Podocnemis expansa. The sequence continues at coordinate 2,159,221 of ML682039.1, forward strand.
TATATATAACCAGAGGAATGGGGAATGGGTTATGAGACGGGCTGGCCACAGCCGGTGCAACACAGTAAGTGAGATAAGCATTTCAGGGGGTACCAACGTTTGAGGGGTGCCAAAATGGGGACTGTGCTGCTAGGCCATTGTGCGGCACTGCTGACGTCACTTGTCTGCCCGGGTGTAATCAATCTATCGTCTTCTGCGCTGCAGGGGGTCACCAGAAACCCTAGCACCGGAGCTGGGGCTGTCCATTAAAATTAAAACATCAGTCCCAGGAAAAGAATTTGCATCTGCTCTGGGGTGTAGCTGACTCTAAAAATACTAAATGGTATCCCTAAAGGCACAAGCAATGAAATGTCACATTGAGTTGGATTATGATCATAGGGAAACTTAAAGCAGTATCTCTTTTTGTATTTCTCTACTAATTTGTAAGTCCATTGCTTGGCTTCTGATGGCATGAACTGCCACACTGGAATTGGCATCATTACCCTAATTAAAGCTATTTACCTTATTCTTAGGTTCATCTGATAAATGACATCTTGTGTCTTTAGAGGCACACCTTTGAAATGTGTCATTAAGTTAGATAGTTTTTGCCACACACATTGTGGTACACTGCACATAAAATGTAAAGATTGTCACTACCCTGTTTCTCTAAGCAAGTGATTAAAGAACATAAAGTGATGCCTGCCCACCCTTTTGAGCATGATACAATGTATTAGTCATTATTTATTGGTATAATTAAAAGGTTTATTATCTACATATATCTGAGTTAAATATTAAGAAAAACAAAATCTGCACAAAGTCAGTATGTGTAGTCTGAAAATGTTTAATCTATTGATGCAACAGAAAACAAATATGTTGGCTTTGCTCCCCATTCCCAGTATGTAATGAAAAGGAGCATTAGCCTGTGTGACAAGGCTTGACTGTTCTATAAAGGCCTCATTTAACAGCTGATGATAAAGGGAGGGAGCAGAAAAGTCACATCTCAGTACAGGGTGACAAATGATGCAAACGTCTGATTCTTTTCAAACCTCTGAAGGGAGAAAGCATCATTAGTATCTGAGCGATATTTGTCTTTTCCAGTGAGGAGAAACAGAGGTTCTGCTATGACCAGTGCCTATTTTTACACAAAGAAGAGACAAGGAGGCCTTCTAAGTCACTTAGGGTACACAGAAGTAAGTGGCCTGCTTAATATTAAACTAATATGCACCAGCATATGTGCAACAACATAACTGTGAGCCACAGAATAGGAGCATAGAGCCCAGCTACTGTAGAGAGCAGCCAGCTATCCCTGAAGAGATGTTAGCAACCAGGGCCTGAACATCTTTCCTCTTGGAGCTCAGGACTTCAGTCTGCCTACGGGCTGCTCCTCCTCACATCAGGAGGCCATTGCAGATTCAACATTAGCCATGGAGCCGGGGTATGGTAATCAGAGTGGCCAACCTGACACTCCTCATCTCTTAATGCAGCCACTGATCTCCCCTTGCGTGCCCAGTGTGCCTTTCACACTCTGGAGCAGACAGCTTTGGAAGAGGGCATGCAGAGCTCTGCAGGCATGCCTGGGCAATCTCCAGGCAAGAGGTTCTCACAAGACTGAGCCTCCACATCATTCCCAACGATTCTAGCCCTGCGCTCTGGCAAAATCATTCAGCTCAGCAGAATCTCTGTGCCTTTTAATTCATATTTTTATCCCAAATAATTACACAATCTGTTTAATCTAATATGTTACATACATTCCTGGAAGAAAATTAACAGCTTTCACACCTCACTCATATGGACTAACATCGCGAAGGCATCAGACTTGGTTTGCATGAGGAAGTTTGAACCTTGACACCTCAATTTTATTCTGCATTTGAAATCATTTCGGCTAAATGAACATAAACTGTTGTCTGCTCCTCTGTCTTCAATCTGCTTTTCCACCAGAGTCATCAAACAATACATTTCTGGATGGAGTTCTCTGTCATTTGTGTCTTCATTCAAAAGTGTAGCTACGACAGACTCACACCAGCACTCAGAAGCCTCCAGTTTGGCTCCCTGCACACCTAGCCCTCACCAGTCCTTCAGTGATGCTGTTCTGGGAAGGAGACAACAGTGTACACTATATTCAGGGCTAATATTTAAGCAGTTAGCTACTCCTACTGCTTTTTCTGGCTTCTCTGGTCCTGCGCTTCTTTCTCTGACTGGGGCTCATGAAACCAGTGGTTCTCAACATTTTCTCTGCCATGGCACACCTTGCTACCTTTAATTAATTTGAGGCACACCACCATGCAGTTTCCAAATGAACTCATGAATATTCATGAGACAATCCAGCGCTCTCTGAGTAGTTTTTCTAAAAATTTTGTGGCACAGCTGCTCAGACCTGACGGCACACTTTTGTGCCATGGCACACTGGTTGGGAAACACTGCATTGGATGCCATCAAAAATTACACTTCCCAGAAGTCAGTACAGAGTGATTTAAGAGTGTGAATATTTTATTGGCAAACTCACAGAAACAGAGGGGCACTAGCAAAATAAAAGCTGAGCAGAACTGAAGCATCCACAGTGGGGGCTACTGAAAGAATAAATAGTGTAATAGACACTGAGCTGTGCCCTGGCCTTTCTACTCTTTCACCTGCTCAGAATTTAGCCTGATAAATTTACTACTTTGGAGTGATTAGCATTCATCAAAGCTAAGACAATACTCCATGCCCATGCATCCCCCGCCCCCAGCACACACAGAGCGAGCATATGGAGGGGGAGCAGCAGAGAGGCTGGCTGGAGGTAGCGTGTGATGGTGGGGAGTGGGGAGCATATGGTGCCATTTTATTTGTTGGCATGCCTCTCAAAGATCCCTCGTTTTGAGGGATGTCATCCACGGCAGTCTGAAGAATAACTCTCTCCCATGTATATCTGATGCCCTATAACTCCCTTTCAATTTGCACTGTCCCTATTGAAAATTACTGACATCAGAAATAAAGAACCCTAAGGATGAGGTTAAGAGGTAAGTCATGTACAGTACAGGAAAGAATCCTGCTGCAATTTAAGTTGCTTGCAAGAATAATTGCTGTTTTCTCCTGGATCTGTTACACACAGGGTCTCACATATGGGCCCTGCTAGTGCGAGAAGTATGTGGTAAAAAGTGCGTATACAGTGCCAGCATATTAGAGAGGACCAAAAGGATAAACTAAAACATCTCCATGGTCAGTGTAATTGAGGAAGAGGGAAGGGGAGCTGGGTGATTGTGTGTTTTTGAGAAGAAAAGGAGTACATGGTGCCACAGTACTGGAGGGACGGAAAAGGATACACTCTAGGGGCTGAGCAGACTGGTGAGAGAGGGGGAGAAGCGGTTCCCAGTGCCTGTGTACTGAGGAGGACAGAAGAGGAAGAATGGTGCCTTAGTATCTGAAAGTGCACTGTCCAGGAATGCAAACTGTTATATGGGTCCATTGCCCCTGGAAGTGTGCAGGGCCCATACGCTGTGTGTGTGGGGGTGGGAAGGCGCACAGCACCCACGTATTGATATAAAGCTGTGCACGGGTAAACAGGAGGCATGGTAGCCATGCACAGGAGAAGAGGAGGAAAGTGAAGCCTGTGCGTAAGTGGAGCGCTTGGTGCTTTGGAAGGGAGAAGAAGGGATGCATAGCATGTTACATGGTGTTTGTGTAGTGGGGGAAGTTCTTGTGCTGTAGAGAGGGAGGTTGGGTGTCTGATACAGTGAAGGCTGCATGGTTCCTATGCACTGAGGGGCGATGGGGGTGCCAAGTGCCTCACATCTGTGTCCCAGTGAGTGAGAGGGTGCCTGTGGATTAGCAGGTAAGGCGGTCCATCGTTTATTGGTGGTGCATAATGTACAGTAACCACACATGGGGGAGAGGTGCAAGGTGCATTAAGGTGCATTGTTAGGTCAGGAGATACATGGGGTTTGGACAGTGGGCAGGGGGATGGGAGTCTTGGATGCATACAATGCCTGGGCACTTCAGGTAAGGGGGCATATGGATGGGGTGTTTGGTGTGTGGTGCCTATACACCAGGGCTGGAGGCATGTGCAGTACCCAGGCACCATTGGAGCAGTGGGGTGCACAGCACCCAGGCAGTGGTGGTGGTGGAGTGCTCAGTGCCTGTGTGCTGGGAGTGGTGGGGTGCCCCATGGCCTGCACTGGAGGTGACAGTGAGACTGGAGCCCAGTGCCCTGCATGAAGGTGCTGCTGTAAAGGGGTGCTGGGGGGGTGTACGGTACACAGCGCCCACAAAGCGAGGCAAATGGTACCCAGTGATCGTGCAGGGCTGTGCAAAGAGTGCAGAGCTCATGGAGCCCATGCGTGGGGGTGCAGGGTGCACAACGGCCATGAAGAGCAATTTTGGGGATGCAGGGCTCACTGTGCCCACGCAGAGGGGTGTCGGAGGTGCAGGATGCAAAGGGTCCCCGCAGGGGGCGTAGGTCACATAGGGTCAGTGCAGGGGCTGTGGGAGTGGAGCATGCACAGCTGTCTTGGACAGAGGTGCAGGATGCACATGGGCTGTACATGGAGTGCAGAGCACGAAGTGGCTGTGCAAGGGGGTGAAAGATGCACAGGGTCCCTGCATGGGGAGCAGAGCTCACAGGCTCCATGCATGGGGATATTGGAGGTGCAGGCTCTGTGCAAGGTGTACAAAGTCTGTGCACGAGGATATTGGGGGTGCAGAGCTCACAGGGTCCATGCATGCGGGTGTCGGGGGTGCAGGCGCTGTGCATGGCCCACAAGGTCCGTGCATGGAGGGCTCACAGAGTCCGTGCATGGGGATATTGGAGGTGCAAGCTCTGTGCAAGGTGTACAAAGTCCGTGCACGAGGATATTGGGGGTGCAGGGCTCACAGGATCCATGCATGGGGGTATTGGGGGTGCAGGGTTCACAGGGTCCATGCATGGGGGTATTGGGGGTGTGCAGGTCCTGTGCACAGCACACAAGCTCCGTGCACAGAGAGCTCACAGGGTCAGTGCCCGGGGACACTGGGGGCGCAGGGCGCACTGGGTCTGTGCATGGGGACGTTGGGGGTGCAAGGCTCACAGGGTCCATGCATGGGGTGTTGGGGGTGCAGGGCCCGTGCACAACACACAAGGTCTGTGCACGGAGGGCTTACAGGGTTCGTGCATGGGGGTATTGGGGGTGCAGGGCTCACTGGGTCCGTGCACGGGGACGTTGGGGGTGCAGAACTCGCAGGGTCCATGCATGGGGGTATTGGGGGTGCAGGGCTCACAGGATCCATGCATGGGGATATTCAGGGTGCAGGGCTCACAGGGTCCATGCACGGGGACATTGGGGGCGCAAGGCACACTGGGTCTGTTCATGGGGACGCTGGGGGGGCAGAGCTCACAGGGTCCATGTATGGGGGTGTTGGGAGTGCAGGTCCCGTGGACAGCACACAAGGTCCGTGTGTGGAGGGCTCACTGGGTCCATGCATGGGGACTTTGGGGGTGCAGGGCTCACAGGGTCCATGCATAGGAGTGTTGGGGGTGCAGGGCTCACAGGGTCCATGCATGGGGGTGTGCAGGTCCCGTGCACAGCACACAAGCTCCATGCACGGAGGGCTTATTGGGTCTGTGCATGGGGATATTGGGGGTGCAGGGCTCACAGGGTCCATGCATGGTGGGGGTATTGGGGGTGCAGAGCTCACAGGGTCCATGCATGGGGTATTGGGGGTGCAGGGCGCACTGGGTCCATGCACGGGGACGCTGGGGGTGCAGAGCTCACAGGGTCCATGCA
>ML682039.1:2164944-2177541 GCA_007922195.1 Podocnemis expansa
GGGGGGGTGCAGGTCCCGTGCACAGCACACAAGCTCCGTGCCCGGAGGGCTGACGGGGTCCGTGCCCGGGGCCATTGGGGTGCGGGACGCCCTCCGCCCCCGCCGCGCCCCCTCACCTCTCTCCACCAGGCTGTCCAGGTCGGGGTCGATGCCCAGGCGGTAACATTTCCTCCACAGGCCGGCGTAGGTGGCGAAGAGCGGGCGGGCGCAGGCGGAGCGCAGCACCCCCAGCGCGGGCGGCGGGCGGCGGGCGGGATCGGGATCGGGATCGGGGCCGGGATCGGGGCCGGGCGGGGGCCCGGCGCGGCGGGGCGGGCGGCGCAGGGGCAGGGGCAGGGGCAGGGGCAGGGGCGGGGGCAGCAGGCGCTGGCCGGGGCCGGGGCGGGGGGCGCGGGGGCGGCTGTGGCAGGCGGCGCGGTGGCGGCGGGGGTCGGTCTCGTACCAGTGGTCGGTGAGCAGCGCGGTGAGCAGCAGCCCCAGCGCGCTCAGGCTCAGGCACAGGCTCAGCGCCCCGACCAGCGCCCGCCCGCCCATGGCCGCTCCGCCCTCCGCCCGCTGCAGCACCACGGACAGCGCCGCCGCCTGGCCACGCCCCCCGCCTACGCCCCGCCCCTCGTGGGTGTGCGAGGGGCAGAGTCGCAGGCTCCCCCCGGGCTCTAGGACAGTGGGTGCCAAAATTGTCTCTGCCCTGGCACACCTCGCTCCCGTTAATTCATTTGAGGCACACCACCCTCTCGTTTCCAAATGAATTCATGAATATTCCTGAGCCAGTCCAGAGCTCTCTGGGTCGTTTTTCAAAAAAATTTGTGGCACAGCTGCTCAGTGCTGATGGCTGGGGAACACTGGGCTAGGAAGCCGGAGTCGCGACATCTCCCCTGCATGCATCCATGTGGAGAGAAGCACAAGAGACCCTCCCCACACTCTTCTTCGCTCCCTCCTGGATGTAGGAAGGACGGGGTCACAGGGCTCCCTGCTTGCAACCACATCCCCCTTGGTGTGCCAGGGGTGTTCACTGCCAGGAGAAGTCACAGGACCTTCCCCAGGACTGTTAGTGGCCTCAGAGAGCAGGACTCCCCCAAGCATGAGTGTGTGCAGGACACTGACAACTGAGAACATCACAGATGCCTCTCCCCTGCCCTGATGAGTGGCATTGACAGCTGGGGGGGGGGTCACAGCTTCCCCACCACCATGAGTCCGGGAGGGACATTTGATCCTGGCAGACCAGGGGCCAGCTAATGGCAAGGCCTCTAGGTTTCTCTGAACCCTGACAACTGCGGGGCTGGAAAGCCATCTGGCTCACCTGTGTGTTAGTGTTGATAAAATAGGTATTACTTTTATGGAGCTGTGTTTAGTCTTGACAAAATGCTCATAAATTTTTACATGCAATAACCTCACATATAATAGCTGTGTCCCATGTTATAAGATCATATTTAGGTCCAAAGGGGTAGCTGTGTTGGTCTAGTCCAGCAAAACAAACAAGAGGTCTGGCAGCACTTCTAAAGACTAACCAATTTATTTATCATATGTGCTTTCTTAGACTGTGAAAGCTCATGCAATAACTAAATTGGTTGGTTAGTCTTTAGAAGTGCCACCAGACTCCTTGTTTGATCATATTTTGGTGTTTGCTCTGTGGCTGTGAAAATATTTGCTCTAAAATCATAAATCCCATAGTCTGGTCTTGAGAAAAGCATTACAAATGTGAAATACAGTTTACCATATTCCAAAGCCATGTTAATCTAGTTCAACAAAACAAACAAGGAGTCTGGTGGCACTTCTAAAGACTGGCAAATATATTTATTGCATGAGCTTTCATGGGAGAAAATTCCACTTCACTGGATGCTTAGAAGATGGAGGGAATTTACAGAATGGGAGGAAAATAAATGCAGGGAAGTGTAAGTCATGGGATCACATCAGACGCATCACACAACAAATCAAAGCAGTTGTTAAGAGTCAGACACTGGGGAACACCCTATAAAGGGAAATGAGGTTAAATCATCTTTTGCAATGAGAAAAAAATCCAAAGTCCTTATTTAATTTACCATAGGAGATACCATCTCCTGCCCAGCAAAAGAAGGCCATACACACCAGACAAGCCATTGTGGAACATCAGTAGACAAAAGACGTTGCTAATTGCTTCCCAGCAAAGCCATGAAGAGGAGCCATCAGCTTAGGCTCAGGGGGAGGGAAATAAAAATCCCTGTCAAGAAGAAATTGTTATTTCTGTGATGCCTGGACATCAGGGCAGGGGCAAGACTTCTAAGTATAAGCAAGGGATCCCTGCTGTTTAGCTTGGGGTAGCTCTAAAAGGCACATAGAGCTTGCAAATTACTGCAGCTTCTGTTATATTTTGGAACCTCAGACAAGCTTGTGTGTGTATGTATCCTTGCTGTTCCCTTGTAAATAACTCATTTCTTTTTCCTAGTTAATAAATCTTTAGTTAATATGATAAGCATGGCTACAAGCTTTGTTTTTGGTGTAGGATCTGAAGTGCGATTGACCTGGAGTAAGTGACTAGTCCTTGGGGACTGGAAGTAACCTGACTATTGCTGTGATTTTTGGTGTAAGGGACCATGTATCAGAATGGCAAGCTTATCTGACTGGCAAGACAGACCAAATACCCCTGGGAAACAAACAAGGTGTCCTGTGGCACTTAAAGCTAACAAAATTATTTATTGCATGAGCTTTCATGGGAGAAAATCCCACTTCATCAGATGCTTTGAAAGTGGAGGAACTTACAGACTGGGAGACATAGATGCAGGGAAGTGTAAGTCATGGAAGCAGGTTGTACTGTAACAGCAAATCAAAACAGCTGTAAAGATTCAAACACTGGGGAACAGCCTACAGAGGCACATGAGGTCAAATCATCTGTTGTTAATGAGAGAAAAATCCATGGGGACTCACTATGGCTCTGTGCTGTGTCTGTTGTAGTGCCTGAGGAGTTCACGTTTGAACTTAACTTTGCACTTAACGACTAACAGATTTATTTATCACATGAGCTTTTGTGGGAGACTATCCGTCTTCATCAGAAGCTTCCCCCATGATAGCTCATGTGATAGATAAACGTTAGTCTTTATGTGCCAGAAGACTTCCCTTGTATTTTCTGCTCTAAGTGGTATGTGTGTGTAACCCCTGTACATGACACTAAAGCATGCACAGAAAATTCAACAGTGCTAATGTTAGCGCGTGTGTGTGTAACCCATGTATATAACACACTAAAGCATGCACAGAAAATTCAACAGTGCTGTTAGTGTGCGCGCGTGTGTGTGTAACCCATGCATATAACCCACTAAAGCATGCACAGAAAATTCAACAGTGCTAATGTTAGCGTGTGTGTGTGTGTGTGTAACCCATGCCTATAACACACTAAAGCATGCACAGAAAATTCAACAGTGCTAATGTTAGCATGTGTGTGTAACCCATGCCTATAACACACTAAAGCACGCACAGAAAATTCAACAGGGCTAATGTTAGCATGTGTGGGTGTGTGTAACCCATGCATATAACACACTAAAGCACGCACAGAAAATTCAACAGTGCTAATGTTAGCATGTGTGGGTGTGTGTAACCCATGCATATAACCCACTAAAGCATGCACAGAAAATTCAACAGTGCTAATGTCAGCGCCCAGAAAGAAGTTTTTTGCACCCAGCCTAAGACAAATGAGAGGGAGCACGGGCATGGCTGCACGCTCAGGGCCGGTGTAGTATTAAAAACAGGCTTGCAGCACGTGGAGGCAGCCAGACCCCGGGCGGGCGGGGGGGGCGCGCGGCACTGCAGGGCACGCGCCGGGCCGGGCGGGCTCCCAGCGCGCATGCGCACTCCCCCAGCGCCCCCCCTCCTGCCGCCGGCGACGGAGAGGCGGGGCGCGCGGCCGGGCGCATGCGCCCTGTGCGCGCCGGGCGCCATGTTGGCAGGGTGAGCAGGCCGGGGGGCGGCGGCGATCGCTCCTCAGTGCCCCCCTCCCCCCGCCGGCGAGCGGGCCGGGCCCAGCCCCGGCGGCGCCATGAGCGTGGGGCGAGTGCGGGACCTGTCCCGCCGCAACCCGCAGGAGGACTTCGAGCTCATCCAGCGCATCGGCAGCGGCACCTATGGCGACGTCTACAAGGTACCGGGCCCGGCGGCCCCGCCCCGCCCGGCGCCTGAGGGGCGGCCTCGGCCTGCCCCCCGCTTCCCTCAGCAGCTTGCACCAAACTCGCTCCAGCGAACCGGTTTGACTCCGGAGTCAGCTCCTCGGCCTCCTTTCTTTGTGGCCGGGCACAAGCCTTGGGCGGCCCCACAGCAGGGGGGAGCAGTGGGGGGCCGGCCGGGGCCCGCAGGCCTCTTTGGGGGGCCGCCTCTGCCTCCCTCGGCCCTGTGGGTTTTCTTACTGTTTTCTGGGGGTGGCCTGGCATTGGGGGAAAACACAGGGACCACACGACTCCTTGGTTTTTTTGCTGGACTAGACTAAGACGGGTGTCCCTTTGGAAATGTCCATTTGGGATGGCAGCCAAAATAAAAAGGCGTCTAGCGCGCCTCCAGAGTTATACAAAAAACACGCGCTCTTCCTCGCATGGCAAGTCCCAAAGGGGCAGCCGGGTTAGGCTAGGAAAGCAGAAGCCAGGAGGCTTGTGGCACTTACCGTGCGTCCTCAAGAAGACCAGTGGGCAGCAAGACTTCAAAGAGCGATGGCCGAAATTGAGCTAATGTGCAGATTAGATTGTGTGGCAGCAGGGCTGAATCGAGAGGATGGATTGTTTTCCCATTATAACAGGTCCTTTGACTTCACCCTGCCCCTGGGTGCTGTTTCCTACAGTTTGATTCCTTACAAATGGTCTGATTTGCTGTTGCAGTCTGACCGGATCCCATGTCTTACGCTCCCCTGCCTTTATTTTCATCCCATTCTGTAAGTTCCCCCTCTTCAAAGTGCCTGACGAAGTGGGATTTGTTCCCACCGAAGCTCATGCGATAAGCAAATCTGTTAGTCTTTAAGTGCCACAAGACTCCTTGCTTTTTTTTAAACATCTCATGGCATTTACTATACTGGGGTAGGTAACCCCAGCATGTGTGCCAGCAGCAGCACTCAAGCCCTTTTGGAGCGGCACACGGCTCCCTCAGTGGCACCACAGAAATTGCTGCTCCAGGCACCAAAAGCCACTCCAGGAGGTTTCTTTCAGGGGCAGCTGGGGCACAGGGGATCCCCACTAAGCCCCTGTCCCCAGCATGCCACACAAAGAGCCTATCTGGGGTGGCTCCTCTCCGCACTGTGCCACCATCAAAAGGAGCCGTTCCAGGCAGCCTCTTTCCGTGGCATGCCTGGGGACCCCTGAGAGGAGCTGCTCCAGGCCGGGTGACGTCTTTTCATGAGTGACTCCTTTCAGCAGAATGCCCAGCAAGTGCCTCCCCCTCCCAGCTCCAGCTGTGGCTGCAGCTAAATTTTTAGGAGACCGCCAGCACCAGCTGAGGATCTGGGAGAAGGGGCTGGCACCGAGGTCAGCAAAGGTTGCTGACCCCTGTACTACACATTGCCACAAAAGTGACTAAGATAATACTGAAATGTGACACAATCAGTTTCTGTACAGCAGGCTCTGTCCAAGTGCGGTTTATGTGGAACCTGATCTTTAAATTTTCTAACGTACGGTAGTTTGTGCGTTGTTACTAAATGATTCCTTGGGTGTTCTCCCTCTTATCCTAGTTGGCTCATGCAGGCTCTCTTTTTAAACCTAATGTGCTCTTTAGCTCCCTAATGTTGGTGAGGCCACATCCAGAATACTGTGTTCAGTTTTGGGCTCCCCACTACAAAAAGGACAGGGACATGCTAGAGAGAGTTCAGAGGAGGGCAACCAAAATGATTAAAGGGCTGGAGCACAAGCCCTATGAGGAAAGACTGAAAGCATTAGGCTTATTTAGTCTGCAGAAGAGAAGATTGAGGGGGGATTTGATAGCAACCTTCAACTACTTGAAGGGGTGCTCTAAGGAAGATGGAGCTCGACTGTTCTCGGTAGTAACGGAGGACAGAACGAGGAGCAATGGTCTCAAGTTGCGGTTAGGGAGGTCGAGGCTGGATATTAGAAAAAACTTTTTTACTAGGAGAGTGGTGAAGCCTTGGAATGAGCTGCCAAGGGAGGTGGTGAAATCTCCATCTTTGGAGGTGTTTAAGGCCTGGCTGGACAAAACCATGACTGGGATGGTTTAGTGGTAGTGGTCCTGCCTCTGGCAGGGGGTTGGACTAGATGACCTATGAGGTCCCTTCCAACCCTATGATTCTATCCTGCAAGAAATGAGTCCTCTCTTTTGCTGCTAATTGCTCATTTCAGGTCAGGCTTCAGCTACATTAATATATTAGTATAATATTTGTTCAAATGCACTAGAAAACAAGTCATGGAAGAGAGAGGATGACACAACCAAATAGGATATGAGCATAGTAGCATATGTAGAATGGTATTAGTAACCTCTGAATACATGTAAAATAACTTTGAAGAACATCTGTCGTTAAGCTTTGGTGTGGATTTCCATTTAAAGCCACATGTTGTATTCTCTACAGTTTTAAATAATAGTCAAATAAATTTACCTAAGCATGGCTAAATCAGGTCAAGGACGAGGATTAAGTTTGTGGGCAAGAACATGAGCCCCTAAAGCTGTTTTGATTTGCTCATGCCTAGGAGGAAAAAAATGGGGGTGGTAAAGATCTGAAACTTGTGTCTCTGGACTCCCCTTGACTTACGAAAGGTGGTAAAAAGTCTGTCACTTAAAATATGAAAAGTTAATTGAACCTTTTTCTGGTTCAGAATGAGATGACAGTGTTACACACATACTTCACCAACAAGATGTGCGGATGTCTTAACTGCTTCTGGACAAAACTTCAGCACCAAGTTCATCTCAGAATTTAATAGGGAATAAGGCTAAGATGGGAATATATTTCTTGCTTCCTTCAAAATGACCTTTAGTTTACAGAAAGTGCACTGGGCTCGGAGCCAGGAGACCATGAGGTCTATCACCTGTTCCACTGATTAATTTCTTAAGGGGCAGATAATTTTGCTGCTGTTTAACACTGTCTTCTACTTTTTTAACTCTTCTAGAGCGTGAGACTTCTGAATTGTAAACACACATGTTGGGAAAACCAGAAAATACCTGGTTAAGCATACTGTTGAAGAGTGTGTCGGTGTTTTAATACCCTCCCCTGTTAAAGCAGTGTTAAGCAGACAAATGTATCTTTGCCTCTGTAAAGATGCCAGAAGGAGTTGATTAAATTAACATAAAAAACCATAAATAATACCTGTTCATTTATGTGGCCAGTGCAACTATTGACTAATGCTGTGTGTGTCCCTGTTCCCCAAGTGGTACGACACATGCATTTATTTACCTTATATCTGAATGCTTGCGTGTGAGGCAGAGCTGAACTTCGTGTGTGCTATGTTGGAAGCATTATCTTAACAGTTTTTGGTTTCCTTGGAACACTAATGTTCTTTTGAAGTCAAGGTGGGGAACCTTTCCTAAACTTTCTGGTTTTCCGAAGGTTGATGCTCTGTTGTGCGGGGAGCAACAGTGATTTCATCTTAACATTTTAACTGAATATACTTAAAACCGGTTTAAACTGGTATGGAGAATCTCATTTGTATTAAGAAAGATTTTGGGCCTTTTTTGCCAAATCCTTTGCTCTTAGTGGTGTAGCTCTCTAGAAAAGGAGCTTGTATTTTCTTTATCCCAGCTTTTTATCAGTATGGTAATTTATAGTCTGATCAGGCTTTTGATGTAATTATTTTCAAAGTATATTTACTTAGTGTTCAGGAACTCCCTTGACTTCCTACTTTGAACGTGGCTGAACTATCTTCCCGTCTAGTTCATAACTCTAAATATTTCTGGTGACTGGAGTGATTTTTGTTTTGGTTTTGGTCAGAAGTTTTAAGCATTATGAAGTGTTAAGTATGCGTGTCAGCAAATATGGATGATTGATTAACCTTAAAAGATACTATCTCAGACTGTTGAATGAAATATTTCCAGTTATATTACCATTCTTTATGTATGTTGCATTAAAGTTGTTTTGGATTTGGCAAGGGTCTACTGGGAGCAGGAGTGCATTGGCTGAGCATCACTGTAATCTTCAGTTTTGTTGAGATGGGCAGGAGGGGGTTAACCTAGGATCTTTTATGCTGCTGTTATAACTGTTGCCTTCCTATGTCAAAAGTCTCCTCAAAAATAAATTCATTAGTCTTTGAAAGTGCCACAGGACTCTTTGTTTGTTCTCATATTGACATTATTACTGGTTGTTGACCTGAGTGTAGCTTTTTTTTTTTCTTTCAAAGTTGTTGAGAGGCTGGAGTCAGCAGTGTAGTTATTGCTGGAATCCTTAGCGTTCCTAGGTAATTTTTTGATTCAGTTTTCCACGTGGAAACACCACTGTACAGTCACTATTTCCTTTATAGCCATAGATGTATTTCAGAAGTTACAAAATTAAATGTATAGCTGTGTTTATGTTACAAAAAATTGGAGTCCTTGCCACGGAGATTTTACAGTTTAAAATAGAATAGGTAGCATTGACAGAGTTAAGGAAAAGCTGAAAAGGGATGAGGATGTGAGTCAAGTTAATGAGATCCTGCTGTTGTTTGCGTCTCTTCTGTTATTTATGTGGTTGTCAAAAATGTGCTAGTGCACAGTATTTCAGGGTTACACAGTTTTTCTTAAAGTTAAGTCACACTACTACATTTCGTAAGCCCCCTTGAAACTGTTTTTGAGAGAGGATTTGGAGTTGATAATAGAGTATTTAAAAATGGATGTGAGAGGTTTTGTGTTGGTTCTGCAATAGTTTCCATATCAAATGTGCTTGCGTTTTATAGGGAAGAATATATTTTTTTCTAACTAGCGGTCATGCAAACTCACTCCAGCACATGACAACTAAGATGATAAAAATACTGCATGTCAGATTATAGTTCCAGTGATAATTTGAGGTGGATGAGGAGAGTGCCATTCTCCACAGAAACTACATCCCTGTAAATGGAACATTGTGTCCTCCACAGAAGTATTTATAAAAACAATATTAAAACATCTCTACTTTTCCCAGAGCTGTATTCCCTCTGCAGTGTTAACAGGTGTAAAAAACAATAATGCATTTTTGTCACTAAAGACAGCAAATGCAACTTTGCTGAAACACGGACCAGATATAATGAGTAAGGTGGTATCATTTTTAGTTTTTTTTCAGAGTGCAGCAATATCATCTCAGAATTGCCTTATGGAAGCTTAATTTTAATTTGTGTTTTCATCATAATATAGATCAGTTTTATATACTTTAAAAAAATTGCTATTCAAGCAAATTTAAGTCTTACTTTACCAAATTGCTTTTCTGGTTGCAGTCATCTCTGCCAGAATAATTTTTGAATTGGAGTTTTCTCCATCAAATCTCAGTATTTTACCTCTGAATCCCTCATTCATGGATCCTCAGAAGGATCAGTTCTCTTTCTGATCCTTTTCATTATTTACATACAACTTCAAGGTGAAATGGCCAGGTGACGTAGCTTCAAGTGACAATGATATGCTGCTCTACCACATGCCACCACCCCTTTACCACCAAGATGTCCCAGTACTTGGACAAGGTTAAGTCATGGAGGAAGAATACTTGCTGAAGCAGAATCCTTGCAAGACAGAAGTGATGCTGGTGGTCAGAGGAAGGCATTTTGAAGAGTTGCTGCCACTCTGCCATCCCCTTTAGTTGAAGGCACATATCCACAATAGTTCAGTTTCTTCTATAGTCTAGGTGGACTCTTGCATTCCTTACCGACTCCAGACTTTCACACAGCAGCATCTCTGCGTAATACTTTGTCATCTCCAGTTGTCCTATGCTAGTAGACGGGCCAAGGCCTTGGTTCTTTATGCTCTTTTGATCTCTCTTTTGGACTATAGCAAAACAGTGTTCCTGGGCATGATTCACTACTTACAGAACTCCAAGTAGTGCAGAACAGTGTAATACATCTCTTACATAAGGTATGTTGTTGCAAGCCCATCACATCCGTCCTTTGCTGTCTATGCTGATTTCCCACAGAACTGCAAATGAAGTTTGTCTCTATCCTTATCTTTGTGGTGGTCCAGTCTGGACCCAGGATTTCTAAAAGGCCACCTAAAACTCTGGGATTTAGGCAGTGGTTGACAAGCTTACTCCTGTGGCACAATGGCGTGCCTACAGTAAGAGTAAAACGCATATGTTAGCAAGATGAAAGTATCTAGTGGGCAATCTGAACAACCCTGGGAATTAAGGACCATCCTAAACCTCACCACCTCCAAATGCAAAGTGCATTTCTTTGACTGTGCTTTAATATAAATGGATGGTGTCATGTATTAAAAAAAAAAAAATGTATATCCTAGCAAAACAATACACTGCATGGCACACACTCCTTCCTGCAGAGAAGATAAGAGAATAAACAACATGCAGCATGTTAGTTGCCGGGTTGCCATTGGACGGTGCTGTGGTATTATGTTGATGACTTTTGTATTAGAACAGAATTCTGTGCGGTTAAATAGGGCTGAGGAAAGGTTTAAGTGACACCTATTAGCCATGGCGAAAAGTATTTCTGCTGGCACGTACATTTGTTTTCATATATTTTCCGTTTCTGGGTTTCACTACTCTAAAAATCTCATGATGAATGGTGGGCCTGGGTAAAGAAGAATGTACTAATGGTTTTCTTTGTCTGAAAACAGTCACACTGTTCTGTCCTATTAAGTTACAGACAATGTCCCTTGAATTAAATAGGGGAAAGTGGTGGTTTTGCCCTGTGGAAAATCTCCATAGAAAATTTAATCTTTGTTCTTTAAGCTAAAACTCTGAGAGCATCCTATTTGACTATTTCTAAGAGGAAGAGGAAAGATGAAACTAATAATTGACAGCATCTTGTCCTTCAAAAATAGTGGTGAAAGTGGGGAATGGCAGACCTGGATAGTCAAAGAAAGAAACAAGTTGATATGTACTTTTGAGTATTTTTGAAGATAAGCGCGGTAAACCATGTAATTACTTCAGGTGCCTAGGTATGTACTCCGGTAGGTGCCTTGTAAAGATTTTCCTCTCCTTCCTTTCTCCCCTCATTTTTTACTTACAGCTTTGTGGGAAATCTTTTGATGTTGAAACTGTGTATGGTATAAAGCCCCCTCAGGAATGTAGAATTGCCAGCCTGTGTCAGAGCAGCAGGCCACCTAATCCCGTCTCTGGTAGTCACCAGTGTCAGATTCTTCAGAGGAAGGTTCAAGAAATCTCATGGTAGGCAGAAATAGGGGTACATCCCCATCGTGGAGGTCTTGGTCGAATCCCTAGTAGACATTGGCTTAACCCCTGAAACAAGGACATTTATATCCCTCCAAAATTTTTCTTGCCATTAACTGTTATAACTGTGGGCCTTCTTGTTCTGTGTAGAAATGTCCAGTCCCTCTTTGACTTTGCAGAATGGGAGCAAGCCTCTTGGCCTGGGGAGACGGATGTGTGCTTGCATGCCTAACATAACCGTATGGACACTGCATTGGCAAGGGTGCTTGGCTAGTCACCCAAGTGTAAGCCCATCTTATCCTTGGTCAAAACTCAGAGGGCTAGCCAGAGCCTCTCCCAGTGCCTCAGCATCCACACACCTATTTTAGCGTTTGGCATTAACCAGTTAATAGAAGCCTGTCTACCCTGCGTGGAAGGCTTGCTCTGAGTTGCAGGGTAGACATATTCAATGACTTCCTGTGGTTGAGTGCCACAGTCTAATTATGCATTGTGTGAAAAACACATTTCCTTTCTCACTTTCGGATTTGTCACCTTTCAGTTTAATTGAATGTCCCCAGGGTTTTTGTCTTATGAGACATGGAGAACTTAAGCTTCAGTCTGCCTTATAGACCATTCATTCTTTTATATGTACAGTTTCATTTTCCCTCCTATTTGTCTCCTGAGATAAACAATCCAGTTGTCTCAACTTCCCTTCATAGTAACATTTTTCAGTTGTCATGTTTCTGTGAGTTGTCTCTAATTCTGCAGCACCTTTTTCGTGACAAAGGTGGCAGATATTATACATAGTGTTCCAGATGAGGTCATCCGTTGACTTATTTAAGAGCATTATAATATTTCTCTAATTTGTCATCTCTTTTGTATTCTAACATCTAGTTTCCTTTTGGCTGCAGCTATGCAGAGGATAGTTGATCACTGAGTTGATCACAGTGAGTGGTGCCTGGGTTTTTTTCCTGGATTGAAACAGTTGAATTAGAAGGCTGTAGAGCATATGAATAGTTAAGTTTTCCCCTATAATGTACATAACTTCATATTTATAAAACTTGAACTATGCCATCTTGTTGCCTATTTACCTACTTTACTTTAAAAGTTCCACCAGACTCCCTTGTTTTTAAGACTAACAAATTTATTTATTGCATGAGCTTTTATGGGTGAAATAGAACTTCATCAGATGCCTGAAATGAAAACTACAGTATGTAGGTGAATGTAAATGCAGAGAAGGGTAAGTCACGAGGTCAGTTCAGACTTTTTCAGCAAACCAAGTAAGTTGCTTTAGTCCAGATAGTCTGGAACAACAGATAAGAAGGTGAGAAGGTTGAAAGGACTTGAATTAGAGTGTGTGTGTGTGTGTGTGTGTGTGTGTGTGTGTGTGTGTGTGTGTG
>ML682039.1:2177551-2230324 GCA_007922195.1 Podocnemis expansa
GTGTGTGTGTGTGTGTGTGTGTGTGTGTGTGTGTGTGTGTGTGTGTGAGAGAGAGAGAGAGATAAAAAATACAGTCTACATACCCACAGTTCATTATACATTCATACTCACTTGTAAAGCTTTAGGCTTCATGTCCAGAAAGATTCAGCTGTTTTCCTTTTACTAAATTGTTACCTTGCTAAATCCCATGGACTCTTTAAAGTGCAGTGCTGCTACTCCACTTCATTTGCCTAGTCTGTGTGTCTTGTATCATTTACAGCAATGTGTTTTAGGACCCCACTGATTTATTGTTCTGCTGTTTTTCAGTGATGTCTAGTATATTTAAATCTTCTTTCATTGAGAGAAGTTTTAGAGGGGTAGCCATGTTAGTTTGTATATCAGGACTTGACAACTTGCCTCTGAATCTAGAAGCCAGCCCAAATATAAAGAAGCCAGATGAATGCCAGGAGGCAGACTTGGGAGCATCCCCCTTTCCCATGGCATGTCAGGAGCAACTGGGAGCTGACTCGGCAGCAGAGTTGGCTGCTGCCGACATGCCGTGGGAAAGAGAGCTGCTCCAGAGTCTGCTCCCCGCTGTCAGCATGCTGGGAAGCAGACTCAGGAGTAGCCTTCTTTCCTGTGGCATGGCATCGGTATGGAGGGCTCTCCTATCACCCCCAACATACCTCAGGAAAGGGAGTGAGAGCTGACAAAATCCTAGGTGCCAGGATGAAATTTCTAGGTGCCATGGTGACCTGGTGCCCAGAATTTGTTTAGCCTTTCTCTGTATAGCAGAAGCAACAAGAGTCCTGTGGCACCTTAACGACTAACAGATTTCTTCAGGCATAAGCGTTTGTGGGTTCCAACTCACTTTGTCAGATGCATGAAATGGAAGCTACAGTTAAGAGGTGTATATATACGCTTGCAAGGGTGAGAGACGTTACAGCAGCTCTTAGCTGAGATGAGGGATAGGTCCATCAATGGCTTCTAACTGAAATGATCAGGAAAGCCATCCTGTGCTCTTGATGTAAATAAACTTCTGTCTGCCAAAAGCTTGGAAACATCTGATGCTGGCCACTGTTGGAAGACAGGATACTGGACAAAATGGACCATTGATCTGACCCACTACGGCCATTTTTATGGCCTTACAGTTGCCAAAGCTCAACCAGAAAAGACAACTTTTGTTCTCTCAAAATGTTCTTTTCCACAGAGAGGGGACAGTTTTGATCAATTTCACATCATTTTATCTGCAAAGATATTAAAATTCACACCCTGGCAGAGACTTGAATCAGCTGTGGAGTGTAGACCATTTGGATTCAGTGGTCTGTCCTCCATCCATAACAAATCCACTGGCTGAGACTTTGCTTTCACCACAGCATTTGCAAAGATGGGTTTCTTTGTTCTTGGTACCACTGTTACATACAAGTCTAAAAATCTTTGTAATCATTCAGATTTGTTCATAGACTTACACCATTATTTTACCATTTCTTGCTTTAGTTGTAGAAGGACACCTGTAAACCAGGGTTGTCCAGGATGCTGCAGTCACAGTGGCTACTTCATTTGTGGCTGAAGGCAAAACAGGTTATAATGAAATGCCATGAATGCATTGTTCCTTTAACTGTCTGGTGTTTTCCTTGGGCTTTGTGAAATTGCTCAGGTTCCAGGTTTGGAATGTAAAGCCGTCTATGTTTCTGATTGCATACAAACAGTGTAACTTCACTACTTCATCCCTTGTACCCCTTTGATTCATGCTGCATTGAGCACCTTGTTTTGGTGCAACCAGTACCAGCGAGTCTTGTGATGTTTTCTAGTAGAAATAGGGCTTATTCTGTACCAAATCTTAAGTCACTTGTTAATTTATGTACTGCTGATTTTGCATTAATCAGCACTGGCCAAAGTCCAGTATTCCCCCCTGCCCCCAAACACCCTGTGTCTGCCGTCCTGCTCACTAAAGAGAGAGGGGTACTGAAGAAATGTATGGAATTGAGACGTCTCATGACATCTTTCTGTTTTGTGCCCCCTTGACTACCACCGCAAGTGTGAGCCAAACTCTTGCAATTGATTTATTTCTCAGGTATTTGTCTTTAGTACCCACCATCATTGTACCACTAAAGATACTGCAATCACAGTTGGATTCCAAATAAGGACTTTCAGGGCAGGCTGCAAAAGAGAGAATATAACCATTCCTTAATCAAAGATTGGCTTTGTCCTCTGACTCTGAGATTCCCACAGATTTCAGGACCTGTCTGCATAATTATTTGGAAGCGAAGATCTCATTGTGCAGGATTACTTGCCATGTTCATTCTTGTAACCTTGTGTCAAAAATATATTTCTATCTATAGGAAGAGTTAGAAGTTTAAACTTAAGTAATATTGGGAACAACTCGGGGCAGAAATCCAGAAATGGAAATAAGAGATTATTGTATTTTCCTGTTGTGTTATGGAATTTATTCATAGGTTTGGCAGATTACCAAGAGTGTCTTTTGTTTCCTGTATCAATTACCATCTTGCTGTTTTGTCAGCTCCTTTTCCAGCGCGAGTTTACAAGCTCATCTCTCAAACCGCTACAGTTAGCAGTTGAAGCTTATACCATTCAATAGGCAGAATTTCATGCTCTCACAAGCATAATGATGGAAACAGCAGGTCAGGCTTTTTAAGTTTCATTTTCAAACATATTCTAGAATCCTAAGTCTATAATCAGTGGGACTTAAACTTTTATGGGCCAGATTTTTAAACGTACTTAGGGTCCTAAAGCTACAGGCAAATGCCTACGCACTCTTAAAAGTCCAGTTAATTGATCCGTTGTTCTTTAGGCACCTTAATACCTTGTAAATCTAGCTTTAGGTGACTTGAAAACTTTACGTGCTAAAATCATGTTGTACCTGTAAGGGTGGAAAAGCAAACTGATAAAGTAAATATAATTTTGAGATCTATTATATCATGGCCAGGGCTGGAAACTTCCTGGAAGACTTGCACACAATACTTGTAAGGGCCAGTAAATTCTTCTGAGCAGTAGGCTTCGATCAGTGTTTCTCAACCTTTTACCTAGCAAGTACCTTCTAACTTCTGCAAATTTAAAAAATACACCAGCATTTGAATTTTTCTATGGGATTTTATATTTACAGATTTGTGTGCCATATGTTGGAAGAAGGGCCGAGTATATCAGGATGGTTAGTTTGGAGTTCCTTTTTTAGAAAGGAAAGCTTCATACAGTGATTGAGCTGCCACAGCCTGGAGTGGATAGCAGTGCTGTCCATGCTGCTGTCAATTTCAAAATTGACAAGTGAGCCTGTGGGTGGATCTGGGCTTCCCAATGGGGCAGACCACTGGTCTGTCTGCCTGACTTTCTGGGCACTGGGCTTCCGGCCTGGGAGAGGGCTGGCTGCCACCTGCTCTGAGCTGGAGCAGAGGAGGCTTCTGTGCCAGTCTGGGACCCTGACACGTGGGCAGGCGACTGCTGCCTGGCTCCCACCCAGAGTGTAGGAGGCTGCCCCTCAGTCCCCAGCTGGGAGTGAGGGCACAGCTGGCTGCCACTCTGCTGGGAGCCCTGTTTGCAGGAGGTGGGAAGGGGGTGGCTGCCACCCAAAGTCCCCAGTGGCTGCCCTCTGCCTCCCAGCTGGGAGCTGGTAGTAAATGGGAAAGGGGTGACTGCAGCCTGGCTTTCCCAGTAGCCAGCCATTGTCCTCATTTCACTCCTGGGACCTGGCAGGATGCAGGGCTGTGGCCAATTTTACCTAGCCTATAGGAGACTCTGGGCTTCTGTTTTTTGACAACCATGTACCTACATGTCCCCTGCTTGTGTTTCATGTACCCATTCCACAGGTTGAAAAACTATCCTAGATGATTACTTAAGGGATGGGGGAGGGTAGGTCATTTACAGTGTTGGGTTTCTTTAATTAATCTTATTACAATTTAGCTTTAATTTATTTACTCTAAGATAAGGTACATTTCTGCATAACAGCAGTTTAGCGTATGATACAATTCTGTTACTGAGCAATTGCCACATAACTTTGCTAGGGTTCTGCACAAAAATCAAGTTACTGGCAAATATTAGGATGGAGGAGTTGGAGGGCTCTTTTCATGCTGTTGTCTAACTCCTTAGCTGATTGGCTTGCTGTTTTAGTAACTTGGCAGGAAGAAGATACCTTGGGGAACAGGGGGAGCAAGGAAGGGCTATGCAGTGGAATATGGAACCGAAAAGGGTGAAACAGGCCTGGAAGCAGCAAGGTACAGGAGCCTTGGATGGAAGCTGCTTCTCATTAAGGCAATGCCCTCACTACTGCATACCTCCTGAACCCCCTCTTTGGGAGCCACGGAGGCTGGAATTATTTTGTAAGCAATTCCCAGAGTGGCACAAATATATAAAGAGCAGAAATCAGGGGCCTTGCTGCATAATTTATTTCTGATGTGCAAAAGCCTACACTTCAACCTCTTCTTAACTTTATTTAGTATCCTTGCAAAGTAATTTGCTTTGTGATTAGAAGATAAATGTACCATGAAAAAGTTAGAGAAATGTCCATATAAAACTTGTTAAAGTGTTCCAGGTTGTGTTGTGACTTTGGCTAAGAGTTAATGCATAGTTTGCCACTTTCTCCTGAAAGATGGCAGGGCAAGAAGCGATAACGTTTGGATTCTAGAGATTATTGGAGCCTGTGACTTCTCAAAGATGTTTGGCTTATTGTCATCAGACAGTTGTGGATTGTCCTCTACACTATTTAGAACTTCTTTTAGGAGTGCTAACTGCACAGCAGTGTGTATATATCTTGATTAGCTAAATGATTTAAGAGCCGTTACAGCACTTAATTACAGTAACACATTTAACTGAAACATCCCATCCTTAAAATAATCATAAATCTTATGTGAAGTGTAAATCTGTGTACTATTTAAATGTAGCACAGACCAGTAAAACACTCTATTTGTTTAAAAGATATGTAGTAATAATTAGTTTGTGTAGTTAATTTTAACTGTTCTGGTATGACTCCTTATATTACTAAAGAATGTAAGATTACAGTTGACACCATTTTCCCATGTCCTAACACTTTTTTTTTTTTTTTTTTTTTAAATAGGCTCGGAATGTTAATACGGGCGAGCTAGCGGCCATTAAAGTAATAAAACTAGAACCAGGTAAGTGTCGTCTTTTGTGTTGACACTAACTGCCCTACAGACTTTAAATGTCTCATCTTTTAGCTGTGTTCATTTTTATTTGCTCTTATTTTAGAAAATTAACTTTTTCTAAACACTGGCTATCAAGATGGATGGGGTAATTGCTGGTCCCAGGTTTCCTGCAGTGTGTCCCTTCTTTCGCTGACATCAGTTGTTAGGGATGGAAGAATGAACACACCCCCAGAAGGGGGGGGCGGTGGAGTGTTAGTATGGTGCTGCTTTTTTGTTGTTTTGCGTTGCAGCCTCTGGCAGATGTGCTCCTGTCTTGCTTCTGTCTCTGCATGTTGCGTTGCAGAGGGTGTATAGGATTTTGGGGTGGAGGTAACTGAGAAATATAAGAAAAGCATTCTCAAATATTCCTGCCATGCAGGTTAGCATGAGAGAGACACAGGAGGCAGAGTGGAATCAAAGCATCTCTTAAAGTTAAAAATGTCCAAGAATTCTGTTTTTTGTAAATATACAATCTTGTTAGAATGAGCAGATTGGGCTGTGTCTATACTGTGGGTATGTCTGTGCTGCCCCCTTTAGTCTAACATGCTGAGAATAATAGCAAAGACACAGTGGCATAGCTTCTGTGTGAGGTTGAACAAGCGTGCTCAATGCCCCTGGGTCTCCGCACACACTTGCTAATCTAGGGGTAGACAAAACTGACTCACAGCTAGGCACCAGCAGTTTTACTTTTGGTTGCCAGAGGGCACTTCTCCATTGTATTTCTACGGTGGAGCTGGATGACAGGCTATGAAAACTGGTCACCATGGTGGCAAGAAGCATTGATTTGTCAAGGCCTGTGTTTTTAGTGTACTGAGCTAGAGTAAAGCTGTCAACTGCAGTGTGGATACACCCTAAGAAACTTTACTAAATATGGGTAACACATGGGTGTGAAATGTGTGAAAGGAAACTTTAAAGCAGTTTAGTATAGGATGTACATTTTTCCAAAACCATGACATATTAGGTATTAGTGATGTTCAGGGAGCATCTTATCAGTCTGCGTGAAATAAAATCTATGCAGCGTATGAGAGAAATGAAGACAGTGAGACAAAAGAGAGGCAGAGCAAGAGGAGGTGTTGAATGCTGATCAAGAAAGATGGGAGGGATAGATGCACTGAAAGAGTCCTGACCTTCAGCATGTTCCCTGAACCCAGAAAAACTCACGGAGACCTTGACTAAAACACTCTGGCAACTTAACGTAGAGTTAAGTTTGCCTGGAAATATCTCATAGCCTTCTCCAGCAAAACTCAAATCTCTGAAAACCAGAAAATGAAGAGTTATGGTTCAAGCCAGTGCATGCTAACTCTTCTGGAGCTGGGAGTGGCCACTGGAGATCATTTGCATGCATTCCTTTATATTCACTGTTAGGAGTAGGTGCGCTGAATGGGGGAGGCATTAGTTGGAACAGCCTGGTGGAAGTGTAATTGTTGTGTAAGGAGAGCTAGGTTGGAGTGTGCGATCGAAGGAAAGCGTGCATGTACGTCTTGAAGAATCTACTGTTTGGCATTTCAGCATTGAATTGTGCAGGTTGTCAGTAGCAGGCAGCATTGTAACCAAGGAAGTGTGTAACTCTTCAGTAAGTGGACTGAACTGCACTCAGTGGAGTGCCTCACTTCCACTGGCCACCTCAGCTGGACCTCTTGCCCCTTCTTTAGCCAGGCTTCCTCTGCACAGGAGTGACACATGTCTTAACTATTCATGTTGTGGATCTCAGATGTTTGAATTTGCCTAATTTACTGCCCCTTCCCTTTAGTAAACAAAGGGAGGGGCAAGAAAAGGGTCTCAAGTCCCTGCAAAGAGAGAGTGGCCTCTAGATCCCAGCTCTTGTGGGGGACGTGGAGAATGGCTCAGATGCTCCAAATGGGACAGCGTCCCCCAAATCCCAGGACACATGTTGGGAAGGGAGAGTGGCAAAGAGATGGGGCTTGCCCAGAAACCAGCACCCACACAGAAGAGAATTCAGCGTTGAGAGGCTTCTACACCCTGAAATCCCACTTTCTTTGCTAACCCTCAAATTTTCCAACTCCTTCGTATCTCAAGCATACACTCCCATTTATCCTCCTCCCGGTACTCCATCCATTGCTGCAGACCCAACCTCCCTTTTCTTACTCCCATCCACTCTTTCACCCCATCATCCTCTTCTCTCAGCAAGTATTCACATAGAGAATTTATTTTCTTTTCAAACCACTCATTGAGACAAGACCCCTAGACTCCAGCTTATGTTGGTGGGTGGGTCAGATCCCCAAAGATGGGCAGAGGCCCCCAGTTCCTGGGATGCACACACAAGGGGCAAAGGGCTCAGGCAGGCCCAGAAGGATTGTCCCCCAAATCACAGCCCTTATGGGGGAAGAGTGTGCGCGTGTGCACACGGGAGAGTGATCATCACAGGAAGGTGGGGCACCCAGTTTCCATTACACACATTAAGATCGTGAAGAGGGGCTAAACAAAGAAAAGCAGAATGTGAGGTTGGCAGTGCCTCAACCCCTATTCTCCTGCAGTCCCCCATCACTCACTTCATGTCTCCCTTCACTGTATTCCCAAAACTGTCACCCTTATTCACCCCAGTTGCTGTTCTTTTCCATCCAGTCTTTCGTCTCTTTACAGAATTACATTTTAAATAAAATAAATTAACCTTCCCGAATGTTTTGAACAGTATACCTTCAGACCATTTCCAGATTCCTGCCCTAAGGGGGTACTGAACTGACATGGGCTGGATAGGTACAGTTGAAGGGACTACCGCTTAGTACAGTTGTTCTTAACCTTTTGCTGACACACTTGATGGCATATCATGACCCTAAAGCAGTGGTTCCCAACCTTTCCTCTGCTGTAGCCCACCTTGATACTGCCTTATCATCGCCAAAGGAACTCATGAATATTCATGAGCCAATCCAGAGCTGCTCGAGTAGTTTTTCCTAAAAATTCTGTGGCACACCTGTTCGCCATGGCACACTGGTTGGGAAACGCTGCCCTAGAGGATACACCAGCCCTGCCTCCTGCTCCCCAAGCCAAATCCAGCCATCTCCCTGGTTCTCTGCCATCCGTCATTATACTGTACTAAAATGAATAGAACAGCTCTTTAGCCACTCAGCAAGGAAGGCACTGCCACCATCAGCCATGGTGGAGCAGTAAGGCTGGCAGTACCACACCACACCACCCTGGCTTCCATGCTGCTTCAGAGCTGAGTACCCAGCCAGCAGCGGCTGCTTTTCATTCTGCATTGACTGGGTGGCCAGAGTGTGGTGGCTGCTGGCTAAGCATCCAGCTCTGAAGGCAGCTTCTGTGCCCATCCCCTTCCCCACTCTAAGTACATTCTGCATCATGTTGGGGGACAGAGCGGGAGTCATTCCCTGGCGTTTGAGAACCTCTGGAATAAGTAACACTGGTGCTTTCAGTAAAATTTAGTTAATAGTGAAAATATGGTATTTGTTCACAAAATATGAAAACAGATGGTTCTCTGTAAAACGAAATTCTGCATTTTTCCATTGTTGTTCTTTGGCAAATGAATTTCTAGGATCTCTGCTCACGAGACCTACAAGATTTTCAAGGAAGTTTGAGTAACCACTATCATAGATCTGTGTATTAATTATGAATATCATTGGAGTCTACAAAATGTATTTTATTTATACATCATAAAATATTTTAGGGCTGAGGACTGATCTAATTAGATTTGTTGAGCATAACAGGTACTGGCAGTTTGGATGCTTTATTTTGCCGCTTTTTAACTGTTGTGCAGTTTCACTTTAAGGTCCATGGGAGAACACCTTAGTATTTTTTAACTGATTATATATTTAATTGGCTATGTCTTGTGTGTGTCCATTATACCCACACATCTCATTCTAAATTACAGTTCAGTTTAATAGTAGTATATAGCCACCAAAAAGACATGTTCATGAATCAATGAAACTGGAGTTGTTACCAGGGCATCGCATACAGTAATATAAAGAGACATCCACTGCCACGGTATCTGGCCTTACGTGATGTGTGCAGGATTAACACTCCAGGTAGGAGAACAGAAACACTGTGCTCCCCTGGGAGCTATGGAGATATGGGCAGATAGTTACATGACCAAATTTCTCAGCTTTTAGTAAGTGGAAAAGATATCTTGCAATGTTTCTAAATATGGCCAAGCTTATGCCTAAATGCACTGTTTTTTGAGGAGCGGATTCCATAGGTGTGAGCCTGCCTTCATTGTCCATAAATTTGACTCTCAGGACAGTGTTCTAGTTGTAGAAGTCTCTGATAAGTGCACTGTGTTACATTATTACACCGTCCCTCATTTCAGCATAACTGAATGGCAGTGTTTTTAAATCAGCAGATAGATTTCACAAAGGGCCATTGTCCAGGAGTTGAGGGGACACATTAAAACCTTATTTTTGAATGTTTTGGCTGTAAATGGCTGCAATCTCAATGCTATTTTAAAAGCATATGTTACCAAAAGCTAAGATAGTGTTTAAGAACTTCTAAGAGAACTGACCAAGTTATTCCTTGTGAAGATCACATCTTGCAAATTTATGCCTTTAAATTACCAAATTGTTTGCAAGCAAATCTTACCAGATCCCTAAAATCATTCATTTTGTATTTTGAAGGCAAGTTTCAATCTATGGGCTTCAAAGTAACTCATCAAATACAGAAATGTTATTTATAGCCCATATTACCTAAGTCACATGATATTTTTACTGCTCCTGTACAGTATAAATACCTAGAAATTATTCTCTCAATCTACATCTAGCGGAGAGACCTGTCTGAAGCGTGGACCTTGTCCCTGTGAGCTAGGCCTTCGCTCTATCTAGGTTTGATTGTAGTAACTGGTTCTACTTCAGCTGAAAAGCCTTGGATAGCTGCTGAAATAGAGAGGTCCTGAAATGGAGAAGTTATGTTAAAATTTAGATAATTCTTGCATGCCACACGGGTCTAAATGATGCCTGTAGCTGGTGCCTCAGTGGGGGTTTCTGACAACTGTTAAGTAGAAGTGGTGTGCAGCTGTGGTAAGTTCGAGTTGGCCACCATCCTATATAGATGCAGCTATCCAGGGCTTTTGGGTGACGTTTTGTCCCAAGTAGAGCCAGTTACAATAATAATCCAAGATGGATCTAGATGATGGCTACAGGTAAGAAGTTTTGCCCTATTTCAAGAATATGGATTAGTGATAGTACATCTTTAAGAGGCCAACACAGGACAGTGCCAGGGGAAGGATTAAATGAAGTACTTTCTTAGATAGAGCAATTCCTGGCAAGGAGAACAGAGTCTTGAGTAAACAACCAGAAGGCTGTTATCTCTTAGACTGTTTTTGGATGTGTTGCCTATAAATGGGAACATTCAAAATATGTAAAATTACTATTACCAGATTCTGACCTTCATATATAACATGAACTTGCTTGTTCTTAACTAGCAGAGCTTCCCACAAGAGAATCCACACAGGAGTAAGAGGATGTGATTGCTTTTTAGTCATTTTCTACCCTTTTAAATAAAGAGTAATTGGATTTTTAAACAGGCTTAAGAAGATCTGTGGATACTGTCCTGTGTCAGATAGTGGACTGAGGCTTCGTCCTGGCATGGGAGTTCTCTGATCCTAAGAATATAGTTAACTATTATTACCATAGTCTTTTGGACCTTGTGGTGGCTTACAAAGTGCAGTATTATATAAACATGCACAAACATAAAATGACAGAAGATGATTAATTGCAAAGGCTAATAATTACTGAAGCTCTTCAGTTAAAAAAAATGTTGAAAGTCAAACTCGGAAAGGTGGATATTTAAATAAAACATCAAAAATATCAATTGTTTTCTTCTTCAGGGGAAGATTTTGCTGTTGTGCAGCAGGAAATCATTATGATGAAAGACTGTAAACATCCAAATATTGTTGCTTATTTTGGCAGCTATCTCAGGTACAATTTTTGTTTCTTTGCTCATTTAAAAATTGCTGTAGTGCTACCTCTGCTCCTCACCTGATTTTACTTTAACCCTTGCTAACACCCTTTATTTCCTTTTTTTTTTTTCCCAAGCAGAGGTTCTTGCTTTACTTTTCATCCACTTTCCTCCCAGTCAGAATCTTGCCTTTATTTGACCCATCCTTTTTCTGCTTACAGAAGTGAAAAATGCAGTGACAAATTGTTCTGCTAACATCAATGACTTTGAAGGTTTCAGGTTTTCAACTAGTGTCTTGCCCTCCTGGCATCCCAAGGTTGCTGGGGTTGTGCTAACTTTTTCCTCTCTTCCTCATTCTGGTGACTAGGCCAGACACAATCACATACACAAGTGGCCTGCCTGAGCCCATTGCTCTAAATTGCTGCCTGGTCCTATGCCATTGGGAGATTAGCTGAAGTCTGCTTAGTTATCTGCGAAGTTTTGTCACTCTCCTGCTGTGGCTATTTCCAATGTCTTCCTGGGTGCCAGAGGCTGCTCTGTGAGTGACTTTGATTAAAGTTCAACTTTATTAGATGCTATGAAGATGAGGAAAGTGGGATTTTCTCCCACAAAAGCTCACGCAATAGATAAATGTTAGTCTTTTTAATAGTGCCACAGGACTCCTTGTTTGATTTGCTGAACTAGACTAACATGGCTGCCCCTTCAGATTTTGATTAAAGTGTATTTGAAGACATTTTCAGGAGCATTAGCAAAACCGGAGGTTTCTCTTGACCATTCTGGCCCACTTCAAAGGAATGGGACCCAAAGCAGGGGTATTTGCTGAATAGTCAAATGTACTCAACAAGTCTTCCCTCACTCATTCCCACTATTAATTCTTCGCCTCAGTGCAGATGGTGCGTGGTTCTTCACCCTTTCCACTCGCTTTCACAAATGTGAAAGTTACCACTTAGGTTCGGGGAACATGAATCCTGCTTCTTCACTTCTTCACTTTGATTCTTGCTTCATGCAGCAGGAAGGATATGACCACATTTGGTGCCATTAGTATAACCAAAAGAAAATGTAAAGTAGAGAGAGAGAACCAAAAATTCACCTTGAATGTTCCTCATGTGGTAGCACTGTGGACTGTGTGCCCTTCAGCCTTTATCTGCTTTAAGATAAGAGGGAGTCTCTGCTGCCTTCGTGGAATAAAGCAGGGGTTGAAGCAGTTTCAGGAGCTCTGAGGTAGGGGAGAGGCTGTCCCCAGAAGTGTCAGTGGAATGAGACAGCTGCGGAAGTGGTCTCTGGCGTATGAAGTACACAAAACTAGCCCTTGTGAGTGTAAGTGAAGGCCAGTGATGGAAGAGGAGGTTTTCCCCAGGGCAGCCTGACTCCCAGGTGTCTCAAGACTTGCAGGAGATAAGTGATATCTATAGTTTCTCACTGGCGTTCAGACTCACTCTGCTGTGCTGTGTCATGGGACTCAGTGCTTTAGCTAGGAGACATAGTAGGCCAGCTGGCTTCCCTGGTTTTATTCTGACCTGAAAGAAGCAGAGTAGTAGGCCTACAGAATGGCAAAATCCTAGGGTGGTGGTTGGCTATTAAGCTGCCAGTCAGGAAGTTGTAGTGACCCACTGTTTGCAGCTGTTGCTGTAGAAAGCAAATCAGCCAATGAGTGGACATTTAATTTCTTTGGCAATAAATTCTTACAAATTTTGAAATACACACGTTCTTCTTTCTTACTGTTCACATTAGTGCAATAAATTGGGAAAGTTCTTGGATGTTTGTTTAAAGTGGGCATTTTGAGCATCATATTAGCATAAGCACTTTCTGTGTTCATTTGTACGTGCATAATATGTAGGCTTTTTGTGTTCTGTTGCTTAATGTTTTAGACCTTTGGAATGATCTTTATTAGGCCAAATTGTTAGCATGGAAGCTAATGACTGCTTATCATGTTTTAGGCGAGATAAGCTGTGGATTTGTATGGAGTTTTGTGGAGGTGGCTCTCTACAGGACATTTATCATGGTAAGCCACTATTGCACGTCTGTTGAAGCTAAATGTAACTAGTTAGATCAATGTGTAGGTACAGTATTTACAGGGTTGTAAGTGAAAGTTTTAAAATGATCAGCACTGTTTACCTGTACCTTAGGATCTAATACATATTGCATGTATTGGGAATTTTAACTTAAGGACAAATACAAATTTATGTATTAGAAAAGTACCATTTTGTGAAAACAAATGAAAGTAGCTGTCTAGATTTTTGAAGCTGGGCTGGTGTGAGAGAAATAGCATGTGTTTTGATATATTGCTTCCTAGTTTCTTTCATTTTACAGTATTTCTAATGTAAAAAATAAAATGAGAACATGCTTGCTGTCATGCAGTTTTACCATATATTCATTTTCTTCTAAGTTCATTTTGTGACTTTGCTACATTACACACTATCACCTGTAGCTAGCTGGTTTGTTGGCCCCATCGTCATGGTGTTCCTTGCATAGCTAGAGGTATTGTCATGAACAGTGCTGTTTGTAGTACAGTAGTGCTTAGTAGCTTTAAACAGGAATTGCGGCCTTGTGCTGGGTGCTGTGTAAACCAAAAATACACAGGTAGTACTTGTCTCAAACAGGTTACAAAATATGCAAGTTTAGATGCAACACTTAGGAGCTAGCAGAGGAATGGAAAGGTGACTGTGAAATGAGCATTCCTCAAAAAAGAGCACATACCATTGCAATGGTGAAAGGTGTCACTGATAGACTAGAGTACAGCCACTTAAAAAGGCATTAGCTGAATGTGAAATGTTGTTAGCTTTCCTTGTGTTACATTAGTTAAATCTATTGCTAAGGGTGTTTAAAAAAAATGATTGGGGGGCTGGGGGAGGGGGTTCAAAAGTTGTGGCCACAGTTAGTTAAAGCTCTGGTTCAAGGCAGTAAAGACTGCCTTCCAAAGTAGGACAGGAGCACAGAAGAGACACCTCATGTCTTGCTTGGCTTTCATAGGCAAGTGTGGTGGAGAGGTGAATGGGGCAAATGTGGCTAAGTGGTGCAACCCAGCACATGGGGTCATGGTGCCTGTAAGGAGGGAAAAGTTATAACTGCAGCCTGTAATTTTCTGACTGTCCCACCTATCACACAATGGCAAGAATCCATTACTGATAGCAATACCTATTTTTGTTTTAAAAGTTTTTGAAAAATGCTGTCATCATGGAAATCTCAGGCCAGGGGTTTTATTGCTCTGCATGAAAGGGACAATATTCCAGAGAAAATGTGTGGCAAGTGGGAATTTTATTGCAGCTCTGTTTTAATCTTCCCAGGTAAGGGTCCACTCCAGGAACATTCAAGCCACCAATATATACATTGCAAAGGCTTTTGTTGGAATTGCTGTTTGTACCAGCTGTTGCCATTTATTTAACCATAAAATAAAGGCCAAATGCTACTTACACAATTGATCTAAACATGCCTAAAAAGTGTCCATAACAAGCAATTCATCATGTCCAAACAATAACAAACATAGACATGTATTTGATCAAGGTTCTTACAAACAGGCTAAACTCAGAGGTGCTAAGACTCATGTGGGTCAGCTCCAGCTTGGGTCAAGCAGTTACTAGCAATGAACCCTGTGAGTTTACTTTCTTATACCCTTTAACAGACCAGAGAGTTCATTGCTAATTACCGTTGTCAGCCAAAAACCAGTTTGAGACAGTTCACCCTTATTTCCATCTTCCTCCAAATAAGATTTACAACCACCTTTTTTCCTAAGGCCTCTCCTCTTCTCCTTGCTGACCATCAGTTTTTTCCATTGTACATGGCTGGGTTCACAAAGGCTTTAACACGGGTATGCTGTTTGTTTTTCTGTTGCAATGTAGGTTTGCTCTAAGAGGCAAAAACAAATGCTTTCCATATACTCTAGTTTCCTGACAATTAATTCTTAGAGTGCCGTCATTTAAATGTCCAGATATACCTGATTCCAGAACTCCATGTTTCTGAAAATGTAATGCTTATTGTATTTCAAGAACCTCATAAAAGGGGACGATAGAGTTAGATTTGGCAGCTGGGATTTTCAGAGGTGCCAGAGGGAGTTAGGAGCCCAGTGTCTATTGAATTTCAGTTGGATATGAGCATCTAACTCTTAATCTCCTTTGAGGAGTCTCCTTCTCTAGCCACAAACTTCTACAATTAAAAAAAAAAAAAAAAGGCTGAAGACGTGTGAAGAGGATTGCTTTTCCTTTTTAACATCATTTTATTCCAGGGTGGAAATAGTACAATGGGAATGACAGACTAGTGCTTCTGTGTGTGTCTGCTGAGCTTGTGGGTGGCACTGAAATACAACATTGAGGGGGAGGGAGATGAACTATTTTTATTTTGGTAAGAAAAATTTTCTTTCTTGCAGTGACTGGACCACTTTCAGAACAGCAGATTGCCTACGTTAGCAGAGAAACACTACAGGTAGCTAGCATTTCAATTTATACATAATTGTTAGTCTTCATAGAAAGATAAAACAGTCAAAATATCTGATCATCTGCAAGAATTGTGGGATTACCTTAGCAGCTAAGGAGAAGTCCTGCATGGTAGGCGTCACAAAATGTAGAATTATTCTATTGTCTGGCCTAAGTTATAGTGAAGTCAGTTAAAAGGAGATTAGCACCTTACATTTTCCCTGTGGCGCTTGCAAATGGCAATGAAAGATTGAAAACAATGAAAAGATATTAAATTTTTATTTAAAAATAAAAAAGGAAAACTACATATGCATTTGTCCCTGTTTGTGCATGGTTGCATTAATTATTTGACATATACCAGGCCTTGACAGATCCTAGGCTCCAGATCACCATGGCCCCCTCACTGTGCAGAGTGTTCCAGGCTCCTTGCGCCGAAAAGCTGCCATGGCTCCCGCTCCCCTGCTGCTGGAAAAAGCTGCTGCCAGTGGCTCTTTCAGCGATGCAGGGGGAAGAGGGAGAGATGACAATGGTCTCCCTCTACAGTGCTTCCATCTCTTTTCCTTCCCTGACTCACCCGCCTCCAGTGCTGCTGAAAGAGCCACTGGCAGCAGGGTTTTTTTGGTGCTTTGGGAGGGGGGTTTCTTTCAGTGGTTAACGTGGTGCGCCAAAGAACCCTCCCAGCCACCAAAAAAAGCCGCTGCCAGCAGCTTTTTCAGCAGCGCTCGGGGGGCGGGGGAGGCAGGCACGGAGGGTGCTGGAGGGGAAGAGTGCCACTGTTTCTCCCTCTTCCCCTGTGTCCCCGAAAGAGCTACCAGCAGCAACTTTTTTCAGCGGCGGGGGGAGAGGCTTGCTGCCAAAAGGAGCTGCAGTCATTTTGCAGTGACAGACAGCTGCTTCTCTGCCAGGGTGCCTGAGTTTCTGGGCTGGCCACTAGGCATCTAGCAGACTTGTCAAGGGCTGATTTATACCCTAGGTTAGTAGAGAACTTAAAGAATTGGTTTTGGAAATGTAAATGAGTTATAGGTCTTTTCTTTTAAAATAAATATAATCATTTTCTTAGTTATTTATAGGTCATTTATTTCTTCACTCAGAAGACTCTGGGCAAGTGTGTGTGATCTCTTGCCTTTTTCTCTTTTGTTTTAGGAAAGCTTAAGAGTCCATATATTCTTCTAGTCTGAGTAATGAGGTCTTTTCCAAACAGGGCATTTCTTTAGCAATATGGGATGAGGTTTTTTGGGCTATTACTTTTTGGTGGTTTGAGAAAAATAATGTGCCATAATTTTCATTTGATATTTTTATGTGGCTAAATAAACAAAAATAAATAAATGAATACCTCAGAAGTATCTCCAAATAAATAAATGAAGTACCTCATGCACATTATTTGAAATTGTATGAATTAATATTTTTGTAGATTATAAAATGATCTCTTAATGGATGTATGATATTTAAGAAACTAAAATATTTTGACTAAATACAACATTCATAGGTTCTAATTTGTTTAAAATAAGCAAAAATTATAGCTCAGTGACCCTCTTTGTTCAAAAGTCTGAGGAAAATGCACCTTGCAACACCCTCCCTAAAAGTTATCCAACTTAGGTCAAGGCTCCAAACCTAACGGGGAAAATTTTGTTCCCGTAGATGGTGATAGAAATTTTGTCACTGACTTCATTGGAGTAGAATATCACCCTGGGGTGTCTAAATTTAGGCTAGAAGTCCATGTTTAGAAACCTAAAAAGTGAACTTGCATCACAAGTGCTTCCCAGCAACCCCCATTTAAATCAGCAGGAGAGGAAGCGTGCACAGCACTTTTGGTTATCTGTTCACTCACGTAGGTACCTAAATATGGACCTTTACAGTTCTACCTTCAGTCATGTGGTTTCTTGGGCTTTGGCCTTGAGTTCTATTAGACAAATGGTGGAAATGAGCGAGTTATTGGCCCCATCCTGCCACAGCCTCAAGACATTTAAATCTAGGAGCCGTAAGCAAAACTGTTGAAGCTATATTTCTGTACCAAAATACATACATCTCCAAAGACACCTGTTAAAATGAATCCCCCTTTTGGCTCCATTTCCTTGTATTTGCACATACTCGGGATTCTTTCATCTAAAAAATCTGAATCTGGTTCTAGCTGGTTGTGCCCTAGGCCAGCCCTGCTGAGGATCCTAGGTTCACTTCAGTGATTAGTTCTTTCCTCTCATGGTGGATTAAGGAGTTCCAGCAGGGTACTCTGACTAGCTCTCCAGCTAAATTGCATTCGGACTTGATGATCTGACATAAAACAGAAAAACATCTCTGAAAAACTTATCCTTGCTAGTGCTGCAGTCTGCTTAGATATTTATGCCGTGCTCATCATATGAGCAGCTAACAAATCTTAGAAACAATCCCAATCTTTTTGTTGTCCATCAGTCAGTGATTTTTTTTCTTTGAGTGTAAGCTATTTCAAAGAAGTGAGGTTCACTTTTCAATTTGAAAGATGGGAATATTCACAGTAGTTCCATTGGGGGGGGCCCCCCCCCGGACTGAATTCCATAGTCTTGGGCCACTTGCCAAGATAGGTCTTAGTCCCACACTTCAGTGCTTCTGTCTTGAGTTCTGGTGAAATGTAGCTCTTGAGACAGTTCATGACCCCTGGGAGTGAGCCATTCATTCACCTGTGGCCTTTTGTAGATAAGGGACAGAACCTTGACCTTGATTCTGGCTACTTACTGAACATGTGAAGAGAATAGAGCACTGAGGGTGGTCATTATCATGCCCACCATCATGAAGACAAGTCTGGATGCAGGCTTTCCCTCATAGTGTTTAGACATCGGTGTTTTTAGATCCAGTTCTCTTAGAGCCATTAGTTGAAACTAGTCTTGCATGCCGCTGATGCTCTCCAGTTTTTTCGTTTATGATTTCAAATATGGAAAAAAACTGGTTCACATGATTTCTCTACAATCCTCAGTGGCTGTTCAGTATTTCCACTGTCCATTCTTGGGTGTCCTATTATCTAACTTTGTCAAATCCATCAGAAAGCACCTGAAACGGCTTCTCCAGAAATTCAACTAAGTCTGAAAAATAGACCAGAGTTGAGCTCCTCCATTGGGCACAAAGGCTCCTGTCTAGTCGTACATGGTTTTAGGGGTTAATTGAAAACCAGTACCTAAGCAGATAATGTGTGTCTAACTAGCAGATAGTGTAGCAGTGATAGGCACTTGAGTAATAGTCAGATGTTGAACAACAGAGATGGCACTCCACATACCCAGGAAGATAATATTTTCAGCCTCCCATGTTTCTCCTATGGATGTGGTGTTCTTTTTATTATTTACTGATCTTTGCTGTTGCTTGTTCATTCTTGATGTCCTTTCTCCAAATATGCATCTGCTAGATAAGTGCCGTTTGAATGTATAATTGTTTAAATTTTTACAGCTTCATCCTCATGTCTCAGCCAGCCAAAACTAGTAAATCATTGAATTGTATCATGTATTATTCTTTTAACTTAGTAAATTTTCTGTAAAATAAAAAATGATTGAATGATGATGCAATCTTTTTAACTAAAGATCTTGTTCTTAATCTTCAGGGATTATATTATCTTCATAGTAAAGGAAAAATGCACAGAGATATAAAGGTAGGTTGATTTTGTGGGGATTTAGATTATTTGAAAACTAAAAAAACTCAGTTGGATATTGTTACATATCAGTTTTACAGAGAAATATTTCAGAACTACTAACCATTTTAATTTTTTTTACTCATGTCATCTTTTATTGTGGTAGTCACTAGTACCTCCAATAAAAGAGGAAAAAAGTAGAAGTGTCATTTAAAAAGGTATGCATGGAAAATAATTCAGTTTTTTATAACTTAGATCAAACAGAGCCTTTACTAGGTCTAAACTGTAGCATTTAGCCACTTCCCTGCATTGAGGTCAATATAGAGGTTGCCTTGTGGGGAGCATTTCCAGATGTGCTGGAAGGAAGGGGGGAAAGAGAGAGGAATTAATCTTTGATATATACACCTCTCTTTCCATCAGCCTGTAGGATGGAGTCTTGGCAGGGGCAAAGCCAACATTTGGAGGCATAGCTTTCAAGGCAGGAGCTGCTATTCTCATGCCACTTATGAGGTGATGGGGAGGAGGCATTCCTTTTTCTCTGTCATGTGGTTGTATCAGTGGCTAAAATTGAGCTGTCAGAGGCAAGTTTAATTAACCCTTACTCCATGGCTCAGTGTGGGGAAGAAAACAACCCAAATCCTCAGACACTGTTTTAAAATCTTGAATTTTAAACATTTATTAGAAAATTGACTTTAAATCCTTTTGATGTTGGCTACTAAAAATATGCTGAAGATGCAACTATATATAGACAAGTTTTGAGACCCAGGTGCTTTAGTGCAAATGACCTGGTTTTCAAACATTCTGACTAGTTCCCATTTACTTGGGAACTCAACAGTTGCTGTTGGTTGAATGTGATCATTTGTATTTAGGAGCCTAACTTCAGACATTGAAGGCTGATTGTAATTTTGTAAAAGGACACTGGTGGAATCGACTGTGGTTGATTATCAAAATGTCCTTGGTCAGAGCTCTGTGCTGTTTAGTGGCAAGACCGCTGCTACCAGACAGCAGAGCCACCATAAGTGTTTATTTGGACCAGACAAAGGAGTATGTGTTACAGGACTGAAGGTAGTTTCAAAATCCACAACTATGTTGTGTTATCTGCTCATATAACAAGAATAAAGTGACTGATCCACAGTCTGGGGATCTTTCCATTGGCTTTATTTGGCTGTAGATCAGACCCAGAATATTCAATGGAATTTAAACAAAAATTGGTGTAATTCTTATGACTATGGAAAAGCACCATCCTCTTAATCTAAAGATCAGCTTCCTGTATAGAGCTATGCCTGCCATTTTTGGTGATCAAGTTACATGTTTACTCCCATTAATGTTGCAGGGTCAACAGAACTGTGAGGAAGTGAACTCAGTTGTATCAACCCCTGTGCATTATCTGTGGAATTATATATTATCTAATCACAAGGTTTATCAGTTACACTTGAACAAAGCCTTTCAGCACAGTCGACTTGCATTGCTGTTACTGAGGGCCTAATTTGTCCTTGTGTATAAAAACTGGTACTTGGGAAAAGGGAGCTGTACTTCAGAAAATGCACTTGGCTTTTTACCCAACAACTTGTTTGTGGTGCCAGTATCTGGCTCTAAATGAGTTTATCTGCTGCTTCCTGTTTAGCTCTGCCTTAGCCCGCTTCTCCTTCAGCTCAGTTCCAATCTCTCTCTTCAGCTCAGGCTTGATCCGTGTCCTTTGTAACAGGTAATTATAATGGAATCTGGTGTGAAGGATAAATTCTGGGCATCAGTTCTGGTTGTTATATCCAAATATAGCCACATGACTGTACTTTCCTAATTCAGCACAAGCATAGTCTTTATTTTGTTAGGCATTTTAATATCAAGGAAGGTCCATCAGATTACAAGGAGTAAAGCTCTCAAAAAGGGTCAAAATGTTTTCTCTGGGAAATATAAATCTGATTGTTTCCTGTTCAGTCTTTATAATTTGCCTATAAATGGGTATACCTAGAGAAGGGAAAGTCAAATTTACTCAATAGAGGCAAATGGTCACAGAACTAATTCTGCTTTTGGGGGAGAGAATTCCTCACACAATGGGACTCTGAGCCCCGTAGACAAGTTACAGCTAAAATCAAGCTAAAAGTATTTGTAGACATGAGTGCCATAGCCTAATGTTGTCATTCCTGTTTAATACATTCTGTGAATGACGAGTCAGATTGCTCTGTCTTTCTTGATTTGTCCTCTGCTTTCAGTTTTTTTTAAATGTATCTCAAAACATTCATATTTTGTCTTGATACCATTGTTTGTCTCTCCTTGCTGCTGTGTTGTTTGAGAGCCTGGTTTTGCATCACTTTATCATATAAAATAATGGTTTCAAGGCAAAGCCTAAAATTCCTGCATTACAATTATGTGAGACTAGATTTAAGTCAAGGTGGGAGATTATTTGGAGAGGCAAGGGATTTGACTTTTTAGTTGCCTGTCTTACTGTGGGAGAGTTAAAATAAAGTGTATTGTTGCACCTAAAGTATTTGATTGAGAGGTGTCCTTTTAGCATTAGTGTAAACTTAAATAAATTAAATAAAATACAGAAGATAGGCAAGATCTGATAGTAGTGTTTATATCATAGAGAACAAAGAAAATGTTAGAAAAAGCTGCTCATTTCGCTTTAATTCTTTTCCTCTCTCTCTCAAGGGAGCAAATATTCTTTTAACAGATAATGGCCATGTAAAACTAGGTAAGTACTTGAGAAATCCTTATTAGTTTGTACATACACTGTCAGTGTTTTCAGATGATAAACTTATTTCAGAATGTTGTTTAATGTCAGTAAACTTCAGTGAGGGGCCATTAGGAATATTTTCTTCCATTGATGAGGTCTCAGCTGTGGTTGAATTGGTGTATTGGTGTGCACAATTGGCTAATCAAAATATAGCTTTGGAAAACAGATGACAGAAGAACCCGCGTAGTAAAGTTGGCTGACATTGAAAGGTGGGCTAAAAATTAAGTTAAAGTAATACATTTTGTTTCAATAAATGCACTTGTCAAGCCTCAGGAATGGCTAGATTCATGTGATTATGCAGCTTTTTGTGATATTTTTTCATATTTCTATCAGAAAATCCTTCTGAATATAGTACTTAATTTTTTTTTAAAAGGCTCTCGTATTTTTCATAGGGGTATGAATATATTAGATTGACATTTCAAATTAAGATTATGCAATTACTCAGAATTATAGGAAAAATGTTAACTAATAAGACATGTTGTTGATCTTATTAATAGCTTTCCATGTACTGCAAGAGTAGAAAATGAGAATCCTTAAGACTTTCTTCTCTTTAATTTAAATTAACTTTAACATGAGTGCAGTGGTTTCCCAGTCAGAATTGGTTGGCAGTGGGGAGAGCGAAGAATACTTTTGTTTTAAAATGAGTAAAGAAACAAATTCACCCTTAATCACATTTTATAATTCATTTTATTCAAGCACAAGTACTGGGTGACATTAGGTGCTTTGTTAATGTATGCCTTTGTAGTTTGTCTGTTTTGTTTTTAAACTGTTAAGTTTGATTTCTTTTCCAGAAAACTTTTTAAAAATTAACCATTTGATGTATGTCAACAAGCATTAATATTCTTGGCCACAGTTACAACTGCTTCTGACTGCCCTTGTTTTTGTAGTGACAAAGATTATTTTAAAAACACTATCAATATTTCTGGCCGTGTTCACATTATACGATAAGGATTAGAATATGTCATGTCACTCGCCTTATATGAAGACATATCTCAGCTCTTTACAGAGATTTTCCAAGTACTCATTTGTTGGGATCTCAGAAAAGCAAGAGTTGTAGGAAGGATTCAGAGGATTTTTAAAGGTTTATTACATGGCTACGTGGTATAAAATTCATAGGTGTACTCTGGCATGTGAATACATACATATTTGTGTCTGTTAGGATTTCTTATACCATAATTACATCTTCATGTTTCCAGTGGTATGTGCCTTTTGTGTGTTTGGCAGGATGGCTGGGAGAATGTGGTTTAGGGGAAATTTATGAAGGATCTTATAAAAAAAAAATCATGATCTTCTATGTCCCTAGATATTTAGAAATTCTTACTGAAAAGAAGCTTAGCTTGGTTATTGATAATTAAGGTTTTGCATTTGATAATTATGTCACTGATTTATTTTCATTTTTTTTATAGCTGATTTTGGAGTATCTGCACAAATAACAGCTACAATTGCCAAAAGGAAGTCTTTCATTGGCACCCCGTATTGGTAATTACATTTTACTTGATTGTTAGTGTAATAGTGAATTTTCAAAAATAATAGTTTGTATAGAAAGCAGTTTCTTTATTTAATTTCCTGGTTATACTAAACATCTTGAAAGTCTCAGTTTATTGCACTTGCATTTTATTTTTTAACTACTTACACTAAATATTAAGAAGTCATACACCAGGATGTTATGGCCAGTGTACTATGATGCTTTGAAAAATAGACGTACCAGCAATATGTAATGTATTACCATTACCATTGTTGAAAAATAGTCATATCAGCAATATATTACCATTACCATTGACCGATATCAGTCATTTATTCTAATTTTAAAGTTTTCCACAGAGCTGCATGCCTTTAACGCTAATCTTACAAATACTTTTTCTGCTCACACATTTAGGGATTTCAGCTGTTTTGTTCACTGGTGTGCCTTTCCTTCAACTTGTTACAGTTGTGAATTGTTGTTTCACTTGTTCATGTCAACAGATGTGTTTACTATCTCTTCTCAGCCACTTGCTCTTCAAATGTTGTTAAAAAGGGTTTAAAACCTGTCTATTTGTTTTAGTCTGTTATTAAACATCACTCTCCTTTTCCTTCAATTAGTATTCAACAGCCTTTTATTCATTTCTTGCTATAATTAGCATACAAAAATATTTACTTTCATATTTTATTTTTAAATTTCAGCTTTTTCTTTTACTATGTGTACTGGAAATGACATTTTGTCTGCCTTTAATGTTTGAGTAATTTTTCTATTTTGACTACTCTTTCAATTCTGAGAATCCCTTTTAACTGGCAAAGAGGAAAACAACAGAAGGAAAAGAGACAGACCTTCATCTCTTCCTTTTTTTAGCACAACTAGCAAACTTCTTGCTTTTTATCAGTTTTGTAATAACACAAGACCCCACATTTGTATGGTGCCATTGCACCCAAAAAGATGAGACAATGCTTTACAGACTTAATACATATGAATAACACGTCTCTTTAGCCACCTCTAGTGAAGTTGCACAATAATTTAGGACAGGGAACATAGACTAATGTGCTCAATTGCAATGACAGAGGAAAAATAGGTCAGTAGACTGTAATCATCCACACTGGAATGTGTTCATGTCACTAATTTTAATAACTCAGTTATGCAGGAAACAGATCTTCCTTGATCATAAATAGTAAGGATATCTGTGTTTAGAGAACTTTTCATATTACGCTTGTTACGTAGTATCACCTACCACTATTGAGGGCATCGATTCATTACTGACTGGGAGAGAGAGAGTATCAGTTTCCTGATTTCCTGTCCCAGAGGGAGTTTTCTTGATGGTCTTCCATACTAATTAGACCCCGGCCGTGCTTGGCTTGAGATCACTTACAGGTTCATAGCCTGGTATGGCTATAACAACTGTATCTGGAATTCTTTACAACAAGCCAGAACATATTTTCACCTTACCTTGGTTAGTATAATGTAAAAAGTATTGAATGT
The DNA here is from genome assembly GCA_007922195.1 of Podocnemis expansa. NCBI lineage: Eukaryota > Metazoa > Chordata > Testudines > Podocnemididae > Podocnemis > Podocnemis expansa. The sequence continues at coordinate 2,202,219 of ML682039.1, forward strand.
TTCTGTTTATGAATAGCAGTTGTGCATATAGTACTTTTGCCTTCGAGGATTTCAGAGTATTTTTCAAATTTTCATGAAGTCTCTCAGCATGCCAGTGAAGCAGATAAATATTGTTTCCATTTTGCAGATGAGGAAACTGAGACGCCGAGTAGTTCAGTGTCACACAGGATGTATGTGCCAAGCTGGTAATAAACACCAGATCTTGTGATTCATGGAGTGAGAAAGAAGCCAGAAGTATTTTTCCTATAAAATTCTCCTCCTCTTCATTTTATCACTTGCCAGGATGATGTTTTTAGTAGTTAGATTGTATGCCTTCTGGAGTAGTTCAGGAAGATGATGCTCTTCCCTCCCAGTGTGGGCCCAGTGGTAGCTTGCTTATGCAAGTGCTGGCTAAAAATCCAACACTAGCTGATTTCCTCCATTTCCTGCCAGACTTCCGGGTGTTTGGGAGGCAGTGCACTCAGCCCTGAGAGGATATAAACAGAAAACTTCACATCCCTGGTGCAGTCCATCTGACTCAGGAGTGACTTGCAGCCAGCCCACCTCGGTGGAGTCAATGAACACTACAACCATAATGCTGTACAATGCAATGGATAAAGTGGGGGAAAATTGAAATACTGATGAAGCTCAGAAGATTACAACATAGTTTCAAATGCTTACAAATACGTCTTATAAATAAAGGTGGTGTATACAATGTGCTTTAGAAAAATGAGTAACAAAACATTGACTCATCCCGAAAAGTATTTGAGTTAGTTGTGGAGAGAGAAAAGTCTAACAAAGAAATGTCTTTTCTCTTAAAACCATATGTTGTTTTAGGATGGCTCCAGAAGTTGCTGCAGTTGAAAGGAAGGGTGGCTACAACCAACTGTGTGACCTTTGGGCAGTTGGAATAACTGCTATAGAGCTTGCAGAACTTCAGCCTCCCATGTTTGACTTGCATCCGATGAGGTTGGTAAATTCTCTTTAGGGCTGACTGTAAAACTCTGTAAATATCATGTTTAAAACAGATGGCTAGGTATGTTTCTAATAGAGGGTTTTTCAAGTTTTCAGGATGTACACATGAGTATTTGTAATGGGTGCACTTTGCATGAACTGTTAGCCTTATCTCATGTTTTTGTGGGTTGATGAATTTTTTTATTGCAGCCAAAAATAAAAATTTGTAAAGCAATGCATAATCACATTACAAGTCACAAAACATTTTTGGGTTTCAGAGCTCTGTTTCTAATGACGAAAAGCAACTTTCAGCCTCCCAAGCTAAAAGACAAAATGAAATGGTAAGCATGTTAGTTTTCTTATTATTAGTATACTAATCGTGTAGTTCGCTGAATTCTAACGTTCATTATTTCATTCCTCAGGTCAAATAATTTCCATCATTTTGTGAAAATGGCACTTACAAAAAATCCAAAAAAGAGACCTACAGCTGAAAAATTACTGCAGGTATGATTTTTGTGTATATTTTTGGAAGTTATTCTGATGATAAAGTGCCTTTAAAATTTCCTGTGTTGAAGTTTGAAGGTAATCTCCCTCTATTCCCTTGCCTTTGTCTTTTAGCATCCTTTTGTTACACAGCCCTTAAACCGAACCCTTGCTATTGAATTACTGGATAAAATGAATAACCCTGATCATTCCACGTACCATGATTTTGATGATGATGATCCTGAGGTAAGAGCGCATGTTAACCATTAAAGAAAATGGGCTTTGCTAGTAATTTTTTTTTTAAGTTTGACACTGATAAATCGGAAAGCATTTACTAAAACAAACTTATGAGATCTCAGAATAGCTAAAAGTAGTTTTGATCTCTGTTTAACTAGAGTATGGTTGGCATAATAGGGAAGAAAAACTAAAAGAAGCAGAAAGCAAGAGTGAAATGATATTTTAATTGTGATGTTTGAAGTTCATAGTAGTAAGGAATTTGTGCCCCTCCTCAAACACTCACTCTTATTATCAGTAGTGTTTTTTAAATATGCATGTTCTTCCCTTTCAAAGCCCTTTTTTCAGCTGAGGAGAATGAGGTTTAGCTTCCTCAAGATCCTGTTAGTCATTTAGGCATATTCCTCCTTTCCAGTGGTTGTATGGAACCAGTGGTTCCCCTCCTTTGAGGTTCTTGTTGCCTAGCTCAGAACCAAACTTTGACTGCTGGACTAGATTTAGTTTTCTGGTCTGTGTCCAGTTTGTTTGGAAAAGATCATTTAGGTATTTAGATTTGGGAAATACAAGAAGGAATGTATTAGACAATTTTGGGTAAATATAGTGTGACTTACCATTGTCCCTATAAATTCAAAATGACACATGTAAGAGTTATAAAACCACTGCACTCTCATCCAGACTGGCACAAACTTTAAAGGAATTATGGAAAGCTATATTGTTAGGACCTGAACAACAGACTAATGTGGTGGTGTCTTTTAAAGTGCAAAACATATTCCTCATCGATATTTGTTTTTACATTTGGCTTGTATAATGCTTTTAAAAAACAGTCTGAGGAGATTAGTAAAATGCATATTACAGGATAACTATCTTTACATAATAAAAGGTATATTTTTGGTGGCAATGCATTTTTCTTTTCTAGCCCCTTGTGCCTCATAGAATTCATTCGACAAGTAGAAATGTGAGGGAAGAAAAAACACGCTCTGAAATAAACTGTAAGCATATATAAACTTTATTAAATTAAGAGTATTACAGGTTATAATAACTTGAAATTAGCTTTTTAACTTCACTGAGCTTTTATCTATGTACAACTAAGAATTTTCTTTCACTAAGAGGCAACACAGAGTATTTATTGTGAACACAGGAACAGATTATACAAAACGGTATGATTAATATATTCTTAAAATATGTCAAGAACTATAGCCTTCCATTTTCCACCACACCTTCAAATCTATCTGCAACTATAGTTAGTGAAATAGGGCTTGACCTAGTATCCTCACAAAGACTTTCACTGACACTTCATGCTGTTCTTCAGAGTGGGTTTGTAGAAAGTGGTGCAGGATTCTGTCTTCATCTTCAGACCAAACACAATGTCACCATAATGTTGTTGTGCAGTGTAGGTTGGTATCTTAATCTGAATACAGCAGGCATGAAGCTTTTGGGCAAGCCTCTTGGAAAGGGTTTCATTTAGGGTTAGAGTGAAAGCCTCATGAAACCTTGTGGTGATGATAGAGAAATTGCTTCTAAGAAAACCCTGAGAACAACACTGACATCTCACACTTAATTACTGTTTTTGTATAGTCAGTTTTAGTTTCAGACTGAACTGATTGTACACAAATTGGTGGAAGGAAGTCTGACTAGAGTTTAAATCAGAAGGCAGGCCCTCTTCCCCAAGTGTTCCTCCCCTGTACAGTTTCAATTTTGTGGTTTTGGTTTCAGGATTTATAAACTAATAGTACTTGTGAATTCTTGAGATTTGGAATACTGTTGTTCTCCCAACTTTTGGTACAGTGGCCAGTGCTTCTTGCAAAAGAGCAGTGCCAGAAAATTTTATTAGTATTCCTTGAACCTTCTTCAGGGATTTTTACTGCTAGTTAAATCTTCTAACAGTAGGGATCTGAAGAAACAATACAAAGAAAAGTCTTACTCATCTGTAACTAAAGTTTTGAGTAAGTTATCTCTGGAGAGTCATGCTGTCCTCACAGGGTTCTTTTGAATCTTTTGTTGATGGGTGGATGGAGAGAAACTAAGGGCAGTCCCTTACATAACTGTGAAAGCAGGGATTGGCAGCTCCCAGAACTTGCTCTTTTTTAGAGGGCTCTGAGCTCTTGGCACTAAGGGCATGCGTATGTCAGAAATAGAGATCAGTGGAAGTATGATATAAATACATGCGTAAAACTGAATTATTCTTATTAGTGGGCAACTGTTACTGGAAACTGAATCCTTTCTTACAGTAAGCAAACCCAGATCTTGACTTTAATTTTTTCCTCTATAGTTGGTCAAATAAAGTTCAACCCTCCATTAAGGAAAGAGACAGAGCCACATCACGAGTTTGTGAGTAACTTGTTGCAAGGGTTTTGCACCTCACATTTGTGTCCTGCAAATGAGATGGGGACAAATTGTTAATCGCTAATTGCAGTTTATTAAGAGAGTTCTTTGACTCTTTCTTTTGCTGTTATGTAGTGTTTTAACTTTCTACTAAATTAATTATGTTGTGGTGTGAAATGTAACATTTGTCAGAAACTTTTCAGTATTCTTTAACTTTGCATTTGCATTAACAAAATTGTGTTGGCAAGAAAAGTTCCCTTTGTGTCTTTGAGGCTTCTAGTCTCAAAGTAAATAACCTGAGTTTCTTGGTCTCTGTCTAATGTACAGCCCAACAGTAACGATTTTTTGGACAATTCAGAAGAAATATACTACACTGCAAGATCTAACCTGGTATTTTTCACCTTCTGATTTCCTTTGTCAACATTGTTTTGTGTCTTTATTTTTGTTTTTCAAATCTAAATTTTAGTTCAATTGCTGTTCTTGCTTTTGCATTTGCAGAGCAGTTTTTCAGTTTAACAGTTATGTGAGCATTCCTAAGGAACAGGGAGGGAAAATAGATGTTTAATGTCAGTTCTGAAAATATTTTACTCAGCAAACATCTATATTTCAATTATTCATTTTATGAGGTAGTATTATGCATTAACTATGTCATTACATTTTCTCAGTCTCTTTAGGAGATATTTCATAAAGTTTCTTGTTTGGCAGTTCCTTTAAGCATTTGTTTGAAAGATTAGAAAATGTGTATATTTTTAAAATGTTTTGATATCCAAGATGTAGTTAGATACAAAAGAATACAAACAATAACATGCATCCTGACAAAAGCAAGAACATTCAAAGAGTAAGGTGAGAAATGACATTCCCTTGACATATGGTACTACCTGTACTTTCTCTGCTAATCCTTCTCTGCTTTTAGCAAAGTAGTGCAAAAAATCAGGTGAGCAGGCTTTACTGTATGTTGTTTCTTGGTAATGAAATGGGCAGAGACTCGTATGTCCATTGGTGATTGCTAGTTAAGTGTAAAGTAGTGAGAACACAGCTTCATTTTTTTCAGATTCGGTACTAGGGGAAATATGCTGTGTTACCAACTAAACTCAAATCTTGTTTTGTTAACTGAAAATGTCATGTGAAAGTCAGTTGAGGAATAGTAAATATGGATCAATGTGATGGCTTTTTGTAGCTAGCGCCTCAGACAATATCCGCTGATGCATATCTGCTGGGGCTTAAGTTATGCCTTCTCCAGTCTTAGTGGTGGTCCTCTGTAGACTTACACCAGTGCCTTTAACAAAAAGCTCCAGTTTCTCTACCTCCAGCGGTATTAGGAGCTGCCCCGCACTTAGTTCTTTGTTTCTTTCAGCTACTCTGAAATGTCTCATAGTCTCACTTTTCTTTCTGTCATATTCCTCTCTGGTGCACGTAGGCTATCCTTGTGAGTATGGCTCCACCACATCTTTCCACAGCCATTCCCAGTGGGACTTTTGCAGCACCTTGCAGATTGGTGTAGGCCCATTACAGTAGCTGTTCTATATGTTGCCCCCTAGCCTACTGAGTGTGACCTGGCCTAAAATTGCCACCTAAGTGTGCTCTTACACTGTGCATCTTGACCAGGCTTCCTTTTTGGGATGTCCTCTGCCCCCATGGTTTCAAACTTAGGATGATGATAATTACTACAATGAAGAAAGAGGGAAATAGTGTTTTTTTTGTTTTTGTTTTTTTTTAAGTAGGCGGGGCAGTGGTTGTCTGTGCTGTGAACACCACAGTCCAGACCCCTCAGTTTCATCTTCATCAGGTGTCTCCATTCTGCAGTTCCACAGGCAGAATCATAACCAAATCAAGGATCAAAGGCAGGCAAGCATCAGAGCTTGGAAAGCCTATATGGAGCACATAGATAAAGATGGTCCAAGTTCAAATTTCAGATCATGATAAACTCCATGGCACTCTGGGCACTGGATCTAGCCATCCAGCAGCTTTTCCTCAATCACTATGTAGATTATCTCTATAAAGTTGGACTTTTGGACTGTGGCTACTGGTAAAGACGGACTAGGGGAAAATGAAACTTTTTTTTTCTGAAACAGCCATCTACATCCAGGAAGGAAAAAGTTCAGCAGTTAACTTCTCAGCTATATTTAGGGAAATTTCAGCACCCAAAAAACCTGACTCAGCATATCCTCCATCCTTCAGGGCAGATGGCAATCTACCAAGATGGTACAGCTATAGAGCTTTTAACAAAGACACATATTTACTTCACACCTAAACAAACCAGCTGCGTCTGTCTTGATCTAGACACAAAGGTCTTCAGGTTAGGAGGCTGGATACTTTTTTTCAGCTGGTTAGTTCCAAAATACATGCCTTTATTCAATCCCTTTTCTGCCAAAGAAATGCATATGAATTTGCCAAAGACCAAATTCGTTCTTATATCCTGTCTGTGTCCCACATGGCCTTGTTTCCCTGTTGTCTTCAGTCTGTCCATATCAGAACCATGACAGCTCCCTCAAATAAGGAACCTTCTTCACTAAGATCCAGTTCTGCCCTTGAACCCAACAGGTGGAGCCTAGCAGCTTGAGAGCTAAGGTTTTTTTTTTTTTCCTTTAAACTTTTTTCTTTAAATTTAGTGGTTGCTTTGGTGGGGTGTGGTTGTTTTTTTGTTTGCATGTTCTGGGTGCCCATCAAAACATGATTGTTGGAAGACCAGTGTGCCCAACACGTTATAAATATCAGATCCTTTGGGTTTTAAATTGGGCACCCAAAATTGAGTTATTTTAGAAACTTCAGGCCTGGGTGCAAACAAAATTAATTCTCTGGACCTTTGGCTTCTCCTTTTGTCTGACTGGTATTTTGCTTACATCCAAAGAGGACTCAGCAAATCAAGCATATTACAGGACATTGGCTGTTCCTTTGGTGTGTGCTACACCAGAAGTGTCCCTGTCCTCCAAGCACACCCCTCTTTCTTCTGGAGTATTTGTTAAAGGGCTGCATTAGTGGACTGAGTTATAACACCATTGCATGTCACACAGAAACTCTTAGATCTTGAGACCTGACAACTTCATCCTGCATCCTTGCATCAGTTGGTTGGTTTTTTGTTTTTGTTTTTGTTTTTTTTTTCCAGCGTGCTAAGTGCTGTCAGCCATCAGGCAGGCCCAGTTATTGGAGTGGAACCTCACTTTAGTTCTGAATGCCTTCAGGGAATTCTCCTTTCCAGACCTCTGGCAAAAGCTGCCTTCTGTCATCCTTTTATTAAATCGTGGTTCTTGTTGCTGTCACCTTTGTTCAGAAAACTAATGAGTGGGGAAATCTTTTGTATAAAGATCCCTTCCTCCTTGTGTTCACAGATAAGCAGTTCTTATAACTGCTCCCAAATCATTCCCCAGGAAATCCTCTTCTGTGTACATGTCCTGCCCAAAGTGCATTGGTATTCCCTAGATGACATTATAGCCATAAAATATTGCCCAAATGGAACAGCTCTTTTTCCTAATGCCAAAGTCCTTTGTTTTGTATGTGGGCCATCCTACTTTTGTAATCAGTTTCATATTCGACTGGTTTCCCAGAGGCCATAGTAGCTATCAAGGAATCCTTTATTAGTTTCAAAGAGGCATCCTGTTCAAGGGTAAGTGCACTTACTACTTGATTAGTAGCCATGTTGTGGGCAGAGAAGACTATACCATCTCAAGAAATCTCCAAACTGAGCATCTCTCTGTGCCTTCAATAATACTGCAAGGGAATGCAGAGTCCTCTACTAATGTAGCCTTTGCTTACTGGATCCTGGAGAATGCCCTGCCTAGTTAAGCTTGTACCCTCTCCAGGGCTGCACAGTCCTGTGCTGCCGCCCCCCCCCCCCCACACACACACACTGCGGTGGCACCCAGCCAGTGCTGAGAAGGTGGGGTCTCGGGTGGTGTTGGGTGGAGGGAGGGTAGAGTCTGTGGCCTGTGGAGTGGAGGGGTCCAGGGCCTGGCCTTTGGACCGGAGGCTACTGTGCTCCTCCTCTGCTCCTGTATGAGCTGGCCTATTGTGGCTTGGCCAGGGCTGGATTTTGGCAGGGCCATGGGTCCCCTCTTTGGGTCAGGGCCCAGGGTTGCAGCCCCTAAAGTCTCTTGCTGAATCCAGCCCTGACCCTCCCTAATTATTAGGGGCTTTATGGTACAATAGAACAGGGGTGACCAAACTTATAGAACTCAAGAGCCACATAAGTTGATTATTAAGCATTTGAGAGCTGCACTGAGGCCTATAGCTTTTACTTTAACTTTTACCTACTCCAAAATTACTAAGTTTAAAATTCATCGCACACTTTAATTTTATCATAAAAAGAGGACAAACATTGATCCTACTTATGTCAGATTCTAATAATTGCTTAAGGTTACCATGAAAATTAGGCCTATACAGTAAAAACTAACTGCTGCTTGATGTAGAAAACTGCAGGCTAGTGGTGAGTTTTTAAAAATCCTGACCATGCCACACTTCTCCCCACAATCCCAGCCCCCTCCTGAGCTCCTAGGTTGGGGCAGCTTTCCTAAATCAGTTTGCTGACATTCTTCCAGGAGCCACAGTTTTCCGTTCAAGAGCCACATGTGGCTCCCAAGTCGCAGTTTGGCCACGCCTGCAATAGAACCTCAAAGATATGAACACCAGAGTTAGGAACTGACTGGTCAACCAAACACGCTGTGAACCTGGAAATAAGAAATTAGGCAGCTGTGGAGGAAGGAAAAGAATAAATTAAATCCCTGTGTTATACTGTGCCTGTATTGCAGCTTAGGCATGCAGAAGAGAAGCAGCCTGGCATCTGCACTGTTTCCTGTAAGACAAGGGAGCTGTTTAATCCCTCTCCCCTGCCACCTCACCCCACTGAGAGAGGGAAGTTGTTTTCAACACTGCCACCTGTCAGGAGGATCCAACTGGGGCCAGAAGAGGGAACCTGCCACAGGGAGCCACTGATCTGCTGCAGCAGCAGCCAAAATCTGCCTGGAGTTGCGGAGCTGCACACTGAAGTTTTAAGGGCCACAGCCAGTCCACTGATGTGGCCTCAGTTTTCCCCATAGCTTCATTCCTGGATCCTGCCAGCACTTCTGGGAATGCAAGGGGCAGGGGACAGAGGGGTGGTGACAGCAGGCTGGCATGTGCTGCCTCTGTAGCATGGCCGTGCACAGAGCAGAGTGAGCCCTGAAGAGAGACAGCTGAGTGCTGCAGCTTGCAGTGCCAAGAGTGTGGGGCAGACACCCACCCTCCCAGTTCTGCCCGAAGTCAAGAAATAGTACTAGGGTGAACTAGGCCATGCTGCCAAATGGCCCCTTTTCAGAGATCCTTCCAGCCTCAGCTGGAAAATATCAACTGCAGGGAACTAGACCACAATGGTTTGTTCAGAGTTACTAAAAGCCCCCATTCCCAAGATGTTCATATCTTTGGGGTACTCCTGTGTACAGTTTACGTGTTTCTGTCTGGAGGTTAATGGTCTCTCATTTTGGTCACTGTTAGAGTCCCCAAAGGGACAGGGTCAATCTCTGCTGTCTCCTTAAGGCACGACAGAGTCTTGTTTGTGCTCCCTGAGGGACACTTACCCCAGACAGGCTGCAACACAAGCTTCCCACTTTAGGCTCTGCAAGCCCTGCTCTTTCACTCTGCAGGGTGCAGTATGCATACCCCCAGCCCTTAGGCTCACTAAACAAGTCTTTGGGGAGAGCAAAGAGAACCTTTTGCTCAGTCTGTGAGAGCCCCCGATTTTTGTTGGAACACCCCACTTCATTACAATTGAGCGTGCAGTCCCGTGACATCTGGACATCTGCAGTGCATGCAGATTTGCTGCCTGTGTGGAAGCAGTGCTGCCCTATCCACATGATTCACTGGCTTCACCACTCTTCTGTCACTTCCTTAACGCACAGCACGTAGTTGTGTCTCTAGTAAAGCCGCACAGAAATTTATTTGGAAAACTTAAGGTGAAGATTCAAATAAGGCCTGAAAACTGATTTTTATAGATGGAAGAGAACTATAAAATGCAGTTTGGAACTTACACGTATTTAAAAGTTCATTTCTTGTCTAATAAGGTATTTCTCATCTTATGGTTAGTCCGATGGCGCTTGTCCACTCTAGAGCACTAAGCTCTACTTTTCATGAGATGCTCATGCTGGCCTTGTTACGTCTGTAATGGACACTGTTTCTTGTCTTTCTTTCACCTATTATGCAGTTCCAGGAATTTTCTCTCCTCTCATATTTGGAATAGAGCATTTCATTTACTTTTTTTCTCCAGTGGTCCTTCTTGTGCTCTTTTTGCTTTAGGGAGGTCCATGCCAACACCATGTCTAGACTGTAAATACGTCACTAGACTGGGTCAAGAGAGATCATTTGTTCTCACTCTTGACTGCATTAGCTCTGAGAATCACCCTGCCCCACATGACCAGTTTCACCTTAAGCAGCTTTGGAGCACAATATGCTGCGTTACGTATCTCTTAAAGTATTTTGCTTTGGTACAGCCTGGAACTATCAATGATAACCAGCAAGTTCTTAGTTTTTGACAGAGGACACAGATGACCCCCTTCAGAGAAATATTGTGAAGGTGGTGATCACAGAGAAAACATGCCTGTCTGGAAATACCTTGGCAAATCCATGAGTGTAGACTCGTAATTGTGTACCTCATCTGTTGTTCACATGGGGCGCCTGGGTCACAGTGGTATTTTGACATTTCTCTCAACATTCTCCTTCATTGTTTCAGAAGTGGCTGATGTGTTTTTTAAGAATAAGGCAGGTGTCTCATCTGTGAATTAATCTTTTCATAGAATGAATCTTAGCCAATCCTTTCCCAATTTTCTGTCTTTAAAAGTACTTGTTTGGACTAGGACTGTAAGCCTCAAAAGACTCTAAAAGCTGTTTCGTGCTACAAAGTTAGTTTGGCTTAACCGTATTGCATAGAGCTGTGAAAAATTTGCTGAAAAAACCCCCGTGGCTGCAGTATTTCTAGTGTAGCTGTATCCTGAGGCTGAAATAGGTGTGTGACTAAATGCATCAGTCACCCAGGATTGGCGGCGGTTAATTCTTTAAGACGACCAATGTGCAGTTTAAATCAAGATTGCCCCATTTCTGTCCTTATTCATGTGTATGAATTCCTGTCTTCTCTAGAATACACATTAGGAGAATGAGTCCCAAAGCTTGCACTTGGTGAGAACTCTTTGACATCTTAATGTTTGGCAATATCCCGATTTAAAATAGTAGAAAAACAATCAATATATTTTTGGCTCTGTCAATGTAATAAGAAATATGGAGAATTGTGCATGAGTTAGTATAATAGGGCCACATCTGTCTAGTAGTCCTGTACTACTTCATCTGTTAGTTTTATTCAAGTACAGGTTTGGACAGTTTACCAGATGTATAAAGTCATGAGCAGAGGTGAGCAAAAAATTAGAATTTCTGTCATGGGAAATTCTTGTCCCCCAAATTGGAACCAAAAGTTGAAACACCATCACTTCTCATACAATGAAGTATTCTGAAAAATTTCTATTTGGAAATGGTGAAACTTTTTCCCTTTTGGCATTTTGATAAAAATGAAACATTTTTATATTTCTAAATCAAAATATTTCATTTTCATTCATTTACCTAGCCTGAAACATTTTGTTTCAAGTAAAGTCCTCATTAAACTGCAGTTCCCTTTGGTGGCACATTGCCTCATGGAAGTTGTAATTGCATCTCTCGTGATGTACCTGTAGTCACGTGACTTGCATGATTTCTGGCAGCACTTAGTCACAGGCAAGGCTGTGTTGACTCAATGAGAGATGTTGTGCTGCTAGGGAGTTTCTCCTGTAGGAGACAAGCAGGGTCCAAGTGGGACCCTCTGCATGGCTATTTTTTAGCCCTGTAGTGTGATCCTGACTCAGCTGACCAGCCTTGAAGGGGGCTTTTTGCAGTGTAGGCATACCTTTAGAGCAATGGTTCCCAACCTTTTATAACAAAAAATCTTGGTGGCCCCCTGGCTGATTATGTAATCTGGCCCGCACAAGCAGACTCTGGTGGTGCCTCTGGGCCAGCTGGTGAGCAGTGCTGCTGTCACCATGGGCCACGCCGCTGGGGAGCTGAGTCATGGCAGCTATGGCACCCTGCCCTTGCCCCTGCTGGGGAGCCACCACGGCCCCATCCCCCCGCCGTGATCCGGCCATGGGCAGGGAGAGGCTGCCCTGGCGGGGAGCATTGCAGCTGCAGCTGGATTCTGGCCCCAGTAGGGAGAGGCTCCACATCCCCCCTGCCAGATGACCCCAGGATAGAAACCACTGCTTTAGATTATCCGGCCTCAGAATGCCAGCTTCTGACAAGCAATGCCCCAGATATAGGAAACTGCACTTTAATGTTGCAGTGGTTAATAATGAGATATTTATTATGGGTTGCTGCAAGATGTGGAAATATTTTGAGCTAGGTCAGACAAAACCAAAATGAAGTTTTTTGTTTCTGTTTTTAATTGAAAACTACAAATTTTTGACAGTCCAAGGGAAAATTTTGTTTTGTGGAAAATGCATATTTAGTTCAAAAGTCATTCCCACAGAAAAATCCCCACCAGCATTAGCCACAAGCATACACATTCCTATTTCATGGTAACTGTTGAACACATATAGAAGCCCTTTTGTAACAATAAATGTTCAGACTTAATTTTTACTTATTAGAAACACCTTAAAAGCAATGTTCCCTCTAATTACTTGTAGACTGTGTGCGCAATTTCTTTGTGTGTGCAAAAAGATTTCTTTGTGAGCACCAATATTAGCACTACTTGAACTTTTTTGTGTGCACTTTATATTTTTGTGTGCACAGGTTTTATGACCTGTGTGCGCGCACACGCGCACAGCTTAGAGGGAACAGTGCTTAAAAGTGTATTTACATTGTTTTCTTTAAATAAATTGAAGTGGGTATTTTTTGCTTTTGCTTGTCTAAAGCATAAACTGTAAATGGGCCTGATAGTTCAAATGTCATCTCATAATGATTTTCACTTAAATTATAAATTAAAAAATGAAAGCCATAAATTTTGTCATTAGGAGCTCAATAAGAGGTTTAAGCTTGAATCAGAATCTGTGCTGTACTGTTTTGCAGATAGTTTCATACACATGGGCTCATTTAAATTGGCTGTTTCCTTTTTATGATTTAATAAGTATGTCCCAGGCTGAATAAACTATTGCCTAATATCAGAGTATTTATAAGAAATAATTTCAGGTCAGTGCTAATGAATATTTTGGTCCAGAATGTGTTCCAGGTCAGTGAATCATTTAAGTTGTCATTGAATTTGTAAACTAACTCCGTAAGTTTTTAAATACAAGGGAACAAAAACTTATACAGACTATGGACTGTCAAAAGGTTGAAGGGCAAATTGTTTAGACTAGAGAGAGAGTTTACTGGAGGAATTTTTTTTCATTCTTTCTTTTATTCCCTTTTCTGTCTTTGGTTGCATTATCCTTCCTCCACTCCTTTTCTTTCATTATAAGTCAAGATTCTTTGCCCTAGAATAACCACAATTACATTACATTTCAAAAATGAATTGTAAGGAGGTTCTATAGATTTCCCTCAGATGAAACATAAATATGACCATTTTTCTTAGCAAGTGAAGAAATAAGTCCCGGGGGTTTTAAACTTAATGCTGTTGTCACTAGTTTAAGAGCAACACTTTCTCTGGTGTGGCTTTTTTCTTTTGTGGAGCCTTTGGAAATTTTCTGTCTCAGCCAAAGGTTGAGACAGCCAACCTTGTTTCTGACCAGCTGTTTACAGTAGCCAATCAGAATAGATATATTTCTCTTTGTTGTGTGGGTGACAAAAAATAGTAGTGATTATGGCTAGCAGACAGCCACAGGCAGACTGCAGTAATTGAAGGACAGTATGAGAGGGAAAACTGCAGATATACAACAGTAAGGGGACTGGACTCAATGACCTCTCGTGGTGCCTTCCAGTTTCTATGATTCTGTAATTTACAAAATTCCTGCATGCTGATTAGCTGACATCACTTTATTTGGAGGTTTACTAAAATCCTGAAAGGTGTGTGTCTCTTTCTCTTTTTGTGTATTAACTGCCTGTGTTACCTAAAAAGATTTTTAAAAACACATTTTTAATGAAACAGGTATATTAGGATTTGATGTATGGCTTAAGTGTTATGCAGCAGGCATTCTCCTCTATGTGAATGAGAGGTTAAGAATCATTAGCCACTACTTCCACTGAGAGACTGGGGGAAATGGTGCTGCTAAATTAACAAAAGATGTATATGATCATCCGATTGCCTTGGAGCAACTACTGTACATTTGTATTTTCAACAGATTAGGAATTACCTTGCCAGCAACTAGTAGCATTTAATCTCCAAATCTTACACTTCCAAATTTTATTGCTAACTACTTAAATGCAGCTTCAGGAACAACAATTCTAATAGCCAGGTGTGATAATTATTGGTTCACTGTGCATATTCAAATATAATTATTGAAAAAAACATCAAAAGCAAATGGGGAAGCAAAGTTTTTAAGTACATCTCACTCCTAGACAATAAACTTGTTCCAAATTAAGAGGCTAAAATTAGCAGACAAGCGTAGCTGCAGCTTTAGTTCAGGCATGATGACATGATGCATGACAGATATTGCAGGTTTAAGCTTAAGAGCATGTGACAAGTGTTGACGGTATTATTGATCCAGGGGGAATTGAATTCATCATGTGACCATACCCCCAAACTTTTAAGCATCTTTAATTTTTATTTATTTGATGAAATAGTGTTTTTCCTGGAATGAATTATTCATTCTCCTGCATGACTTTCATTAATATTACCCACCACACTGAGATTTTGTAAGTAGCTGTCCATACCCTCATCTTAAACAAAGAGTTGATTTTTGCCGAAGTAGGAGTTCAAAAGTGGTTCCCTGTGAACTGCCAGGGTAATTTTAATATTTTTTTCTATATCCCATTGCTGATGGTTGTTTTTAGACTTATAGACTCTAAGGTCAGAAAGTACCAATATGATCATCTAGTCTGAACTCCTGCACAATGCAGGCCGCAGAAGCTCACCCTCCCACTCTTGCAAATAGCCCTCTAACCTATGATTGAATTATTAAAGTCCTCAAATCATCATTCAAAGACTATTAAGGTAGAGAGAATTCACCAGTAGGTGAGCCATGCCTGATGCTACAGAGGAAGGCAAAAACCCTGAGAGGTCTAGCCAATCTGCCCTGGGGGAAAGTTCCTTCTCGACCCCAGAGATGGCTGTCAGTTAAACTCTGAGCATGTGGGCAAGTCTCATTAGCCAGACACCAAAGAGAGAATTCTCTGTAATAATTCAGAACCTGCCCATCTAGCCTCCCATCTTAGGTCCCTGGCATATCCACCACAAGTAGTCAAAGATCAATCAGTTTCCAGAGTAGGCAGTCCATCATACCATCCCCTCCATAAACTTATCAAGCTCAGTTTTGAAGGCCGTTATGTTTTTTGTAGCCACAGTCCCCCTTGGAAAGCTGTTCCAGAACTTAACTTCTCTGGTGGTTAGAAACCTGCATCTGATTTCAAGCCTAAATTTCCTGATGGACGGTTTGTATCTATTTGCTCTTGTGTCCACATTTGTGCTGTATTCAAATAATTCCTATCCCTTCCTGGTATTTATCCCTCTGATGTATTTATAGAGAGCAACCATATCACCTCTCAATCTTCTTTTGGTTAGGCTAAACAATCCAAGCTCCCTAAGTCTCCTCTCTTGAGGCAGGTTTTCCATTCTGCAGATCAGCCTTGTAGCCCTTCTCTGCACCTGTTCTAATCTGAATTCATCTTTTTAAAACATGGGGGACCAGAACTACGCACACTATTCCTGATGGGGTCTCACCACTGCCTTGTATAGCAGCACTAACACCTCCCTGTCTCTGCCTGAAATATCTCTTCCGATGCATCGTAGGACCTCATTAGCTTTTTTCACAGCCAGATCACATTAGCAGCTCATAGTCATCCTGTGATCAACCAATACTCCCAGGTCGTCTTTCTTGTCCAATATTATTGTGAAAAACACAGAGCTAAGTCAGTCAGAGTTATTTAACAGTGTTTTAAATTTGTCTGCTGTATATTAATTGCAGTCGACTGATGCTGCCATTTTGTGTGGTAGATGGTGGTAGTATACCATAAATGCAGACATTGCGCAGTATGCATGTGTGTATGCATGTCTGTCTGTATGTATGTCTTTGTGCATCAAATACATGACCGAAAGTTTTATGAAACTTTAAAGGTCAAAGCATTTGGATGGAGAGGAGGGTGGAATTTTTGTTCAAATCTCAATCTTTAAAACCTTTTTTACTCTCCACTGATTGATCTTAGTGTACAAAAGAGTTATGTTTCCCAGCAATGAAGTGCAGCCACATGTGGGTGAAATACAGTAATGTTTCAAGAGCCAATGGGAACACTGTACAGCAGTTTAGTGCAGAAAGTCAATAACACTAGTACCCAGCTGTAAACATAGTCCAGTAATGCTAGCAGGCAGTACATAGAGTAAACTGGATAGAAACAAAGGTTTTGTTCTTTTAAAACATAAACAACACTGACAGATGTCAGAGTTCGTAAAAGCCATTCTTGCAGGGCTTATAACCGTTGGTGACAGATGAAGTATCTTTTACATTCTGTAGAGGTTTGCTTATTTTCTCTAATTAACTTCTCTGTCATTCCTGTACAATATATCCTGTCACATATTATACAATGTGTACATTTAAGCAGACAGACATTTCAGCTCTGTTCAGCATAGGACCTTCGTTTTCCATTTTTATAAGCTTTTGTATCTTGCACTTCTGGAATTTATATTCAAAATGCTTTCCACTTCAGGTGAAAAATTTCTTCCACTCTAAACTGCATAGTGCCTAAAGGGAAGGTGTCACAATCAGGGCAGCTGCCCACCTGTGTTTCCCTCGTGTGGTCCAGCAAAGGCACCCCCACCCCCCCAGGCTTCTGGTTCACCAGCCATCATCTTTCTTGGTATTGCTTATGAGCCACTGAAGTGGAATAATCGCTGCATCTTTTTGAAGAAGAAGAAACGGCCCTGTGAGACTTGATGGAGACCTGTATTCCACAACCCTCCCTCTATCCCCTCTAATCTCGATTGTTCAGTGCAAAGGAACTGATGGCAGGTCAAGGTTGCACTGCTTCATCTAGCCGCGGAAGGGTCTATGGCCCCAAGGTGCGAGCGTCACTGCCTACCAGTGCTGCTGGGCAAAGTTTCCTGAGTCCTGTGTGCAGGGCATGCAGACGTGTAAGTGGGATATGTATCTAACTCACTTGAAGAGCCCCAGTTAGAATAGGTAACCATTTCTTTTTTGTCGGGGTGTCCTTTGCTGTGGCTATAGCTCACTCCTTTATTGTTGCTTTTCTAATTCACTGTACTGGTCTCACTGTTATCTGGATAGCCTTCATTGATGAACTGCATATTTCTGGAATGGGATGCATTTGAGAGAGGTCTGTTCTATAGAAGCTGCTAAGTGGTGTCTAAAAATGTTAGTTGAAAGGTATGAATGCCTCTCAAAACATCCCTTGTTCCCCAGGGTAGATAAACACCAAGTGTTTAGGGGAAGGAGTCTGTGTACATACATTTTGCACCCTGACTTACCCAAGGAGAAACAAACATCACTTAGCTTTAATGGTCACCTCTTGGAAGATGTTCATGTGGTGGATTTTGCATGTTCCCACTAAAGTGATAAGTATACTATGCCTTCTGGAATAAGAGCTCGGAATTTTTGAGATTAGCGTCTCCTGGGGTTCCTTGCCAACTGAAATTTAGTTTTAAGCTTACCTAGCAACTTGATTTTGCAATTTTAATGTTTGGTTAATATAGTATTTTGTATTTCATATGACAACCTGCCCCCGTGTAAAACAAATGTGCATATAGTAGTTGTCTTTAAAATATTTGTTACCTTTGTAACTAGAACAACCAAAATATTTGCAGTATTCCCTATGTGTTGTTTGGATTACACCAATTGTTTATTTCACCAGTGCACCTGAGCCTTTTCTGACTGCTGAACCCCTTTGAGGAGTTTGGTCTGGCTAATGCAGCCCAGGTTTCACCCCATTTTAAAAACTACTGCCTTACCAAATCAGACATAAAAATATAAATGTGTTGCAGTATACTGTTACTGAAAAATTGTTTACTTTCTCATTTTTGCCATAAATAAATTGGAACATAAATATTGTACTTAAATTTCAGTATATCATATATAAAGCAGGTCTGTACTCATTTAGCTAGTGCTTTTTATGTAGCCTGTTGTAAAATAACTGTGGCGGTGTACTCTGGGAGACCTCTGCATATCCCTAGTTAAAAACTGCTGTACTACAGATATTACTTTCTCTTCCCTGAAGAACTCACAGTATGAAGTATATACCATTAAAAGGCACATAGGGGTTGGAAGGGTTCAGTAAAAAGTAGTGTGAAGGTTAGCACACTATTTGTTAGTTCCACAAGTTTGTTGTTTATATAATTAGATTTTTTGTGGAGTGATCTGTGGAAAGGCTCCTTTAAATCAGTATTTTCCTGAGGAGAGTACTGTTGAATGGCTTTATGAAAAAAGTCTGTTTTAAGGAGGGACTTGAGGAGATCTGTGGTATGGCACAGTTGGGGCATGGTAGGGAATCCAGGCTTAGTGAACGTATGAATGAGGATCTATACTCTAGACCAGTGGTTCCCATTCTTTTCTCTGCTGTGGCACACCTTGATACCTTTAATTATTTTGAGGCATGCCACCATATAGTCTTCAAATGAACTCATGAATATTCATGAGCCAATCCAACACTCTTTGAGTAGTTTATTAAAAAAATTCCATGGCACACCTGCTCAGGCGTGAGGGCGTACCTGTGTACCACAGCACACTGGTTGGGAAACACTGTGTTGGGGCGCATTACCGTGTTGCCACACACCTGTGAGTGTGTTGCGGAGAGCTAGAGAGATGGCTCAATTCAGCCTGGAGTGGGTGGGATGGTGTGTCTTGTAGAGTCATGATGTGCCGCCAAGCATATTGTGACCCACAGAAAGCTCTAGAGACGACCTTGCTCTAGAGACGACCTTGGCCGTAAGACAGAATTAGTTGTGTGTCTTGGGTATAATGAAGTGGGTGAGACAAGTATGTAAAATTCTTGTTTGTAATAGTATAGTCTTTACATCTTAAAGCTCTTTCTCTTATGTTTACAGGACTTACAGCTCGATTATGGTCACAGTCCCCAGAGTGGCTACTTCTTAGGTGCAAATAAGTGAGTAAAAAGATGGCATTTTTCCTTGTTTCCTTCAGTTGAATTAAGACTTAGATTCATTGCTTAGATTTAAAACTGCGGGTAATGTGATAGTAACATGCAGTTTGAAGATTGTTCAGTAAAACGTGCTGAACCTGTTGTTATTTACAATAATGCAATTCTTTAAACTGTGGATGGCTTCTTTAATAATAATCACTCCAGCTGATAGAGAGTTGAAACAGTGCTCAGCATATTGCAGCTGTCACTCTCATTACCTCTACGATGTACCAGCTGTGTCGGTTTCGGGTTCCAGAGTCTGTTAGTAATGTGCTTTCCTTTCCTTAATGCACCTGGCCAGTTGGGGGGATGTGGTTAGAGGTGTGATTTATTTGTTTAATAATCCTGAAAGAACTTATTGGTTACAGTTTTGTTATTAAGGTCCCTAGAGGTTACACTTTGCATGTAGTTACCTGGATGTGCTCAGCAAGTGAGATTAGACAGGTCGTTCATTCTCTCCAACCCCTCTAATACATACAAGGTTTTGGTGCTTTTTGGGTACTGTCCGCAGAAGTCAGACTCTTGACATGTAGCTTGGAAACAGAGAAGTTGCATAAATATTTTGATCACGGTGTAGGCATTACATTTCCTTTTTTTTTTATTTTCCAGTAGGGAATAATATTGACGTTTTCAGGGATCTTCATATCTATAAAAGTCCTCCTGCTCTCTTGTCACATGCATGCCTTCATATATTTGCATCACAGCTACTGTGTGTGCTGGGCTTAGTTTCATAGATTGTTTGTTTGTTTTAGAGCAAGGGTCTCAAATTCAAGTCACCACGAGGGCCGCATGAGGACTAGGATATTAGCCGAGGGCTGCATTACCAAAACCTCTTCATACAGCAGAGTCATCAGTTTAATTAAAATTAAATTAAAAATTAATTGAATTCAAAATGATTGTAAATAGAAGTAATGAATTTTAGCTAACATTTAATTTTTATTTTTTTTTTTAAATTATTTTTTTTTGGTTTTTTTTTTTTTTTTTTTAAAAAAAAACAGAAAGAAAGAAGGAAAGGAGAGAGGAGAAAAAGGAAAAAGAGAGAAGAAACGAGAGAGTCCATGCCACTTCTAACAAGCGGCAGGAACAGTCTCCGAGTCCGGCATGGAGATGACTCTTGCTGCTTGTAAGAAGTGGCAGGAACCCTCTCCCTCTTCCAGCCTCTTGCAAGAGGCTTGGAGGCAGAGATGGTCCATGTCACATTTTACAAGTGGCAGAGGCAGGCACTAAGCTGCCATTCCCAGACGGCTCGCCGCTTGCAGGGACCATCCCCTGCTCCGAGCCTCTTGCAAGAGGCTGGAAGAGGAAGAGGAGTGGGTTCCCTTCAGCCTTGACCCTAAGAAACAGCCCTGCAGGGCTCAGCCTGAGCCCCCCCGCCCCCTCCTCACAGGCAGCAGCAGGATCCAGCTCCTCCCTGGCTGGCGGGCAGTGGGACTTCTGTGCTGAGGCCCTGCAGGGGCAGAGGGATGTGCAGCCTGAAGTACTGCCATTGGCTGGAAGTACTGGGGCAGGATCCCTGGAGTCAGGCAGCTGTAGCTCAGCTGCCAGCTCCCAGTGACGGGGCTCCCAAAAAGCCAGCCAGGGGTATGGAACCCCTGAATTCCAGCCTGTGTTAGGGGCTGCAGGCTGGGATTCCATGGGCCGCGTGTTTGAGACCCCTGTTCTAGAGGCTGTAATTTTTTAGCATGGTAGACTCCGCATCTTGAGTAGAAAACACAGAACTATGAAAGATACGAATTTTAAGGTGATAAAATTGGAACCAGTGAACTCTCACTGGTATTTTAATGTTTTTGTCACCTTTATTTTTTTTATGAAAAGACACTATTTAATCTTAGGTATTTTGGTCTCAATTTAAATGACTAAACATTGAAATTAGCCAAAATGACACTAGTTTACAACACAAGGGTGTTGGCCAGGCTCATTTAAAAAGTAGCTAAACACCATTTAATAGCATCATGTAACTATATTTGAAGAATGAAATTATTCCTCAGTAAAAAGTGTGCATCTTGTTAGAATTAACGAGTAGCTTATTTTACATTGAGAACCTTTGTACAGTTATTTTCTGAGTGCTTTCTTCAGTTTGTGTTCAGTTATTGATTGTATTTTTATCATTAATTTTTGAAGGAGTCTCCTAAAATCAGTCGAAGAAGAACTGCATCAACGGTAACTTTTATTTTACTCTTGTGTATTTCAGAGCATGTTGTGCATTGATTTCTTGCATCTGTTACAACCTACTAATGCTCATTTGCCTCTGTATTTGTCAAGAAGATATGAGAGGGGTCTCATTTGTCTGGGCTTTAAAAATTAATAAACTACAAAGCAACGCGATGTGTAGAAGCTAGCCCTTGAGGTGTTGCATACCAGAACTCTTTCATGGTCGTGAGAGTCATTTGAGTGAAGGGCAGTCAGCCATTGTGCTCTGTTCTTTTCTTCAGGGGACATGTGGCACATTTAGAAGATGATGATGATGCAGATGATGATGCTAAACAGTAAGTCATTTCTTATTTGGACATATCTGCTACATGAATAGCAGAATATCTAATTCTATGTGAATTGTATTCTGAGTGTGATAACACCTTGGAGTTTTCCTCCCTTTTTGATATACTTTTAATGTAGCAAAGTCACAGAAGTCTCTGTTTTGATCACATCTCTGGTATTTGACATTATCCTGCTGTTTGATTTGCATTAATATTGAAACAGTATTTTAATGTTCATCTCTTCATACAGCTCTTTCCCATTCTTTTAATTGTTTTCTTTAGTTTGCTATAATTAAATCAAAGTAAGAACAGCCATGCTGGGTCAGACCAGTGGTCCACCTAATCCAGTGTCCTCTCTCCTGACAGTGGCCAGTATCAGGTGCTTTAGAGGAAGAAACAGAATGGAGCAGCTGTTAAGTGATCATTCCCTTGTCCTCCATACCCAGCTTCTGGAAATCTGATTTAGAATACTCAGAGCAGGGAGTTATATCCCTGACCATCCTGGCTACTATTGTAGCCATTAATGAACTTATCTTCCATGAATTTATCTACTACTTTTTTTTTGCTCAGCCATAGTTTTGGCCTTCATAGCATCCCCTGGCAACAGTTTGCGCAGGTTGAATGTAAATTATACTTCTATTTGTTTATTTTAAACAGGTGGCCTGTTAATTTCATTGGGTCACGCTTGGTTCTTGAGATAT
Source organism: Podocnemis expansa (assembly GCA_007922195.1). NCBI lineage: Eukaryota > Metazoa > Chordata > Testudines > Podocnemididae > Podocnemis > Podocnemis expansa. The sequence goes on from ML682039.1 coordinate 2,224,585, forward strand.
AGAATGGATTAAATAACACTTCTGTATTAACTTTCTCTACATTCATGGTTTTATACCCCTCTATCATATCTACTGTTAGTCATCTGTTTTCCAATCTGAATAGTCCAGATCTTTTAAACCTCACCTCATATGGAAGCTGTGCCATTTCCCAGTTGTTTTAGTCATCATTCTCTGTGCCTTTTTTGAGATGGAGCAACCAGAACTACACACAGCATTCAATGTGTGGGCATATCATGGATTCATATAGTGGCATTATATTTTCTATCATTAGCTAGTCCCTTCCTAATGGTTCCTCATATTTTGTTAGCTGTTTTGATTGCCCCTGCACATTGAATGCATGTTTTCAGAGAAATATCCACAATGGCTCCAGGATCCATTTCTTGAAGGGTACCAGCTAATTCTGACAGTGCTCCCCCCCCCCCCATTTTGTTTGTATAGTAGTTGGGATGATATTTTTCATTGTTCATAACTTTTGGGGTCTTTTTAGCACTGCATTTCATTTGCTTTTTTGTCATGTAGTTTTGTGGGGTCCTTTTTATAACTTTTTGGAGCCTGCTTTGGACTTACTTGTTCTGTATCCTGTGTCATTTGCAAGTTTTGCCACCTTACTTTTTATCCAATTTTGTGGATCAAAATTTTAGTGTAATTGCAGTGAGCCAATGGAATAATCTGTTGCAGCTGTAACCCTGGTGTATTATTATTTATATTATTAAAAATCTGATGATTGAATGTTTTAGCTCACGTTACTCTGGTATGGCAACTTGAAAAGCAACATTAAAGGCTGACACTGTTTCTCATTCACTCTCTGGCTTCTGGTGACATGGGTAGATCAAGGCTGCCCCTCCAGAGAAGGATCTCCAAAGTCTGGTTCAGTAGCTGTTCTATGTGTTGGACATCTTCTGCACATCCGTGGCTGACATCTGGTCCGTAAAGCTCTGCATTACTCCCTTTGACATCAGCTTAATGGAGTGAATCCAGTGCTCTGCTTCAGAACAGTTGAGGCATCCAGTTGAACTCGTGGTGTCTTTCTTCAGAGTGCTTTGAGGACTCAGCACTTCAGTTGCTCCATGCAGATTCCACAAAATCAAGTTGTTGCTGAAGAATGCACCTGGCACTTGACATAGGGCCACCTATGCTTTGACCTCTTCCAGGAATCCAACCTAGCCCAGTCACATTCAACTTCATGTAATCCACAATCTTGAAGATGTGAAAGATTCATGGGTCTTGTGTCATTTCTTGAGTTCCCAGATACTCTGGCGAATAGTGTCTTCTTCCAGTCATATCAATTTGACTTTGTTGAAGTTTTTTGCATCAGCTCAGGTTCATCAAAACTGTGTCCCATATTCAGTTTGCAGTTCTCTAACCCCCAGATCCTTTGTACAATGACCACCTAGCCAGTTACCCCCCCTCCCTTTTATAGCTGCACATTTGATTTTTCCTTTAAGTGTAGTACTTTACACTTTACTCAGCTTCATCTTGTTAATTTCAGATGAATTCTCCTGTTTGTCCAGATATACAAGTTAAAAAAAAAAAAAAAAAGAGGCAGAAGGGCTTAGGTAGGCATCTTTTGGTTCTAGATTTATCAATATTTTAGCCATTCATTAGAGTTAGCAACGTGGGGTCTGAAAAGCCTTCCTTGTAGGCTGTATGAGCTGAACAGTCTTTGGTAGGCTGAACCACAGCTATGCAGAGAATTGTTCCTGAGTTTCCCAGGTGGGGTTGTGATGTGTGCAGCACGTGACCACCTCATAATCCCATGTGACCATTGTAATTCCACATGGCCATTAACACCCATACATGCTTTTTCAGTAAAACCCACTAATCTATATTCCTCACTTGAGTATGAAATTCCCTTCTCTGCCTTTCAACATAAGTTGGACTCACTCTGTGTCCTCTCTGTGTCTCCTGGCTAAGAGTGTTTCCTGTCTCCTTCTGCACAAATTCATATATCCTCAACAGCTGAGCATTTCAAATACCCTCTCATGACTTCAGGGGTGGTCTGCTGGGAGCACTTGGGTTTCTCTTGCTTTTGTCTGAGGCACGGGAGAGCATCACTGAAAATACACATATTGTAAGTAGTTATAAATAACACTGGTATTGATCAAGAAGCTCATGATGTTTGTTTATGTAGTGTTTTAAAAATATAAAAGAAGACCCCACATGACCTGCTCTAGTATGAAGCATTGTGGCAGAGATTTGAGTTTGGATAGCTTCTCAATAACTTCTACTTATTTTCTTTGTAGCGCTACTATGAAAGCTAAAGTGCCACCTCCTTTGCCCCCAAAGGTAAGCAGGGTTTTCCACTGTATTACATGGGGGAGAAAGAGGAATACGCTAAAAACTTTTTGAAAAATGTATATGTGCCTCTGTGATTTAAGTTCCACAGGGGCAGCTGTTAGTCTAGTTCAGTAGAACTAATAAGGATTCCTGTGGTACTTAAAGACTAACAAATTTATTATGATAAATGTATATTGCATATTTTATATATTATAAAAAATTAATAAAACTGTTAATCTTTAAGTACCACAGGACTCCTTGTTTAAGTGATTTAAGAGTCTCACTGACTTAGGCACTCTTGATATCTTTACTGAAAACTTCTTTTGATTCCTTATTTATTGAGGCGAGATATGATATTTCAAATATTTGTATAGCTCTCTGATTGGGGAACATGGGTACAGTTTAATCTGTGGTATTCACTGATCCAGAAGTGGTGTTTATGATTGGACTATTGATATTTAGGGATGAGTTAGTTATTTGAGGCTGGGGAGGCAGAACTTCCCAACACAGCAAGAGTCTGCCTATTAACTTTAGATGTAGTGATAAAAATACTTAAATGTTATACATGTAGATTGGATCAGGCTGCAAATTCTGTTACTAATGTAAATACCATTGATCCATAATTTCATAAGTAGTGATGTTTCAGCAGGCTGGTTACAGTTTCAGTGCTCTACATAACTTGAGTTTTCACCTAGTGCAGAGGTCGTCAACCCCGGCACTCATGCCAAAAACGGCATGGGGCCAAGCCTGAGTGGCGTGTGGCGCCACTCAGGCTTACCTGCTGGTCTCACTCCCCCAGTGCTCTGCGGCTGGGCAGAATGAGCCACGTGCTGTGGCTCCAGGCCAGCAGAAGCCACAGTGCGTGGCTCCCAGCCCCCACTGGGCAGGGCTTGAGTGGAGCGGAGTGGGGTGCCCCTCCCCCCAGCTTCTGGCTTTGACCACAGAGCCAAGAGGCGCCTCTGGCCAGACCCGGAGATCTGCCTGCTGGCGAGAGCGGGAGCTGGCGTTGGCCCTTTTGGCCCTGCCCCCAGCACCCACTGAGGGTGTGGTGGGCAGGACTGACACGGGGGTTGGCAAAGGTTGCCAACCCCTGACCTGGTGGAAGAACCCTTTTTTTATAGCTATGCATTTTTCTGCAGTAAGCATTTCTTTGGCTAATAGGGTGTACTGTTTTCTTTATAGTACACTCATGGGCAATGTACAATAGAAAGCTGTAATACAGTAGCCCAACAAGGAGTGTGGTATAAATGGCTTGATACATTATTTTGTTTGAACTGTTCATTTATATCATTGTATATTTTTCAGCCTAAATCCATCTGCATACCTCATGAAGGCCATTCTTCTGAAGATGATAATCAGGGAACAATCAAGCGATGCCCTGTCTCAGACAGTCCAGCAAAGTCAGCATCACAAGTGCCACCTAGACCACCCCCTCCTCGGTTACCACCTCCAAAGCCTAATCCTATAGGTAATCCAAGTGACAACAGCTGTATGTGGGGATTTCTGAAATAATGTAATTCAGCTTATTTCTACATCCTTAGAGAAACATGCACGTGACTCATTCTGTAGGAGTGTCTACTTTTGTGGACAAGTAGCAAAAATAGCACAGGGAAAACCACAGGAGGAATGTACAATAGAACTTTAGCCAAATACGTCTCCCATTGTTGTCACTGACCAAATCCCTACTGATGCAAGTGAGACCAGAATTGGGTTTTTAAGCACCATACTCAAGGTGAAATATGCTTACCTAGGCAGCATTGTAGGTTTTCAGAAGCATAAGTTTCAAATTCCACCTTGGTGTGCAAACTTCCACTGAGGTCTGCTAGAGTTGCGTGAACATCTGTGAGAGTAGAACTTGACTTTAAAGATTCACAATCAAACAAATTAATTGGTTTCAGTAATTCTATAGCAGTTAGTTGTGCTTCCTCCTATTTATTTGTAAATGTGTCTGTGGTGTTTGGTTGTGGGGTTTTTTGGGTTTTTTTTGGTAATTTTGAATGTTTCTTGTGAAGGTAATGGAGTGAGTTCCTTACATTTAAATGGTGACAGAGAGGGATCTCCCCATCAACAGCTGAATGAAAATAGAGAAACAAGTTATTCAAGGAAGGAGAAGAAAGAAATACTGGTGGGTAATGCTTTGAAATCTATTTTTATATTCTTTTTTAAACAAACTCTTTAGATTGAGTTGCACATGGGTTTGCTGACAACCCAGGACAGGGTACGTCCATTACTCATTGAGGAGGGAAAGACAATATTTGGAAACACAGCAATTAGGAAAGTGTTTAAATGCCATTTTTTGTTTGTTTTCACTAAAAATAGTTAGCAGGTGACTGTCAACTACATAACGAGTGTCAGTGTAAATCGGTAGGATTCAAGTTTAAAACAGAGAAAAAATAGGTTAAGAATTACTTAGGCAAGTTAGATGTCTTCACGTCAGCAAGGACTGATGAAATACATCCTAGAATGCGTAAGAAACTGGCTGAATTGATCTCTGAGCCATTAGCAGTTGTCTTCTAGAACTGTGGAGGACAGGAGAGATTCCAGAGGACTGGAAAAAGGTCGAATATAGTACCTATCTATAAGAGAGGTAATAAGGATAACCCAGGGAATTGTCGACCAGTTGAAGTATCTTCAGTACATGAAAAGATAGTGGTGCAAATAATTGAACATTCTGTTTTGCAAGCACATAAAAGAAAATAAGGTAATCATAGAATCATAGGGTTGGAAGGGACCTCAGAGGTCATCTAGTCCAACCCCCTGCCAGAGGCAGGACCACTCCCACTTAAACCATCCCAGTCATGGTTTTGTCCAGCCGGGCCTTAAACACTTCTAAAGATGGAGACTCCACCACGTCCCTCGGCAGCTCATTCCAAGACTTCACCACTCTCCTGGTAAAAAAGTTTTTCCTAATATCCAGCCTCGACCTCCCTAACCGCAACTTGAGACCATTGTTCCTCTTTCTGTCCTCCGTTACTACCGAGAACAGTCGAGCTCCATCTTCCTTAGAGCATCCCTTCAAGTAGTTGAAGGTTGCTATCAAATCCCCCCTCAGTCTTCTCTTCTGCAGACTAAATAAGCCTAATGCTTCCAGTCTTTCCTCATAGGGCTTGTGCTCTAGCCCTTTAATCATTTTGGTTGCCCTCCTCTGAACTCTCTCTAGCATGTCCCTGTCCTTTTTGTAGTGGGGAGCCCAAAACTGAACACAGTATTCTAGATGTGGCCTCACCAGTGCAGAATAGAGGGGAAGGATCACATCCCTTGATCTGCTGGTAACACTTCTTTTGATGCAGCCCAGTATGCCATTGGCCTTTTTGGCAGCAAGAGCACACTGCTGACTCATATCCAGCTTCTCATCCACCATGACCCCCAGGTCCTTTTCTACACTGCTGCTACTTAGCTGAATGTTTCCCAGCCTGTAGCAGTGCATAGGGTTTTTTGGTCCCAAATGCAGGATTTTACACTT
>ML682039.1:2245324-2290397 GCA_007922195.1 Podocnemis expansa
TGGGGTAGTAGTCAGAGGGGCGGATGATTCTCGACAGTCCCTCCATAGCGTCTTGGATGCGGGCACCTGGCAGGCAGCATACTTCTTGAGAGACCTTGTCAGGGTGACAGATGGGTGCCTCTGTCCCCCTCAGAAGTGAGTCTCCAACCACCACAACTGTACGTTTCCTCCTAGCTGTGGTGTCTGTGATCTTCCCAGCCTCAGGGGTGCATGGCCTCTCCTCTTCCACCTCCTTCAACGTCTTTAGCACCACATAACGATTCTTCGCCACAACGGAGGTGGGTTGTGAGCAGGGGTGTAGCACTGTCTGCTGCCAGAGGTAACCAGCTGCCAGTGTCCTCCCCCTGCCACAGGCTCCCCATCCATCTCCAGTGTTGTGGCAGTAGTCTCTGGCACCTGGATAGTGCCCTCCTTCTTGCATGTCTCCTCATGGATGCTGTCGAGGAACTTCTCCAGGGTGTGGATACTCCTGAGCTGAGACACCTCCTCCTGTAACTCTCCCACCTGCTTCCTGAGAGATTCCACCAGCAGGCACCTGTCACATCGATTCATCTCCCCAGCCTGATCATCAGTGACAGGGAACTGCAGGCCGCAGTCCCTGCAAGTCCACACCAGGATCTGGGTAGAGATATCTATGGTCAGGATGTCTGGCTACTTGTACAGTAGAAGAGGATTGTCTGTTCTTGAACCTGTCACCTTTCCTGATAATCCGGGAGGAGGCCCCATTAGATAGAAAAGATGATTGGCTCAACATTTTGAGAGGAAGAAAATCACTAGCCATGTGAAATGTTTTTTGTAGCAATGTCTGACTAGTCTCCATGCCTTTTTACTCCCCAGTGGCATTATGAGAAACTCCTAAACAAATTAATTGAAATCAGCATTGGTTCTCTTGCACCTCTTCACTAAGTGCAACCTGGCACTAGCAAAGAAAAGACCAGTACACAGATCTGTGCTGATTCTTCCTGGTTTCCTGCTCTCCCTCCTTGTGAATACAAAGGGGAACACTGACAATTCAAATCCACTAGTGATCAAACAGCAATATATACATACTCCTCCAACTTAATTGAATCTCACCAGGCCAGTACTACAAACTCTATTCCAAAGGATTTATCTGTTTCCTCTAATCTCTCTACTGTTACATGAGCAAGAGAGGGCAAACTGCCACCTCATGATTTTTGGGGTGGAAATAGGAATTCCTTCTTTCTGTTTTCCCTGCAGCTCCTGCTTGCTAGGAATGAAGACATGATCTTACCAAAGGCTTTTTGACATACTTGTAGCTTCCAGTGCTGTTTTCAATGGCAGGGGTGGAGAGGAGAGGGTGTTATGCTATAAAGCTTCTCATATTTGTGGCATAACCTGGGATATTGAGTTTGTTTGGCACAGCAATTGTCATTCTAAAAGTTCCCACTTTGTGAAGACTTAAATACTGCAGACACATTTGAAAACAAAAATTTAACCTCAGTTTCCTTGCTGCTTAGCTATCGTGATGGACAATTGGTGGCATTTCAGATATGTAAAATATTTCAGAAATAAGACTGTGCTCTTGGGTCTATTGTGATTTTTCTTTTTTTTTTAATACTCCCAGGTTTCATGTCTTGCCTTTTTCAGCGTCCTCTGATTAGGCAATGAGTAGACATTGTTGTAATCAGTTACTTCTTAGTAAGAAAGTTATAGAGGCAAAGAAATTGTGGCTGCCTTAAATTTCTTTTTAAAAAGCTTCCATTTTCCTGGCATGTTTTATGTGGCTAAAACAATTAAATAAAATGATCCCTAATATTGTTATCCATTCAATAATGGAAAAGCTGGGCCATTTGAAATACATAATTAGAAATTTTCCTAACACACCAGTTGATGTAAAGTATCAAATTCTCTGTTCTAAGTGGCTTGTATTTTACTTTTTCAGATGGGTGCTTGCTTTTCAAAGGTTTTTAATGGGTGCCCATTAAAAATCCATTGTGCAACATCGTGGATTAATCCAGATACAAGAGGTAGTACATTACATATTTTCATACCATTTATTCTCACTAGAAGGTTTTAAGAGCATAATCTATTCAGATTAGATATCAAGAGAATTTTTTAAAAATGCATCAGTTGTGTTTATATGAATTTTCTCTTTATTGGATTGATCATGCTTAGACACAACCACTGAATTTAAAAAAAAAATTCCCTTTACTTTTAATGTATGTGATGTATATTGCAATTTAAAATAGGTTACCATACAGATGAAAGTGGTGGTACATGTGTTCTTTTGATTAAGGTTTATAAACACTCATTACTTCTGGAACTGAAAATCCCAAAATAGGATTTGTCCATTCTAATTTCTCTCTCTACAGATCAGTACTTGATATTTGGTGCAGAGGAAGGTATTTATACCCTGAATCTCAATGAACTTCATGAAACATCAATGGAACAGGTATGTTTGTTTTTAATTTTTGAAAATGAAGTCCTTGTAGTTTTTCAGCAGTTAAGGTTAGTGCTGTGTAACATAAAATATCTTCTTCGCTTTACTGTTCCTCCATACAGTGCAGCTTCAATTAAGATTACGTGTTTGAGTTCTAATAGTCTCTTACCGTTACTTGCATGTTTTTCAGGATGATATTTTTCCAGGTGTGATCTTCGGCTGAAAGTGAAATTCTTTGAAGTTTTGAGCAAAAAATGCAACCAGTTTTGAGTACAAAGGCAGATTAAAACAATAACAACAATAATAAAAAATCTTGGAAATAGTCCATGGATGTTGACTTACCTTTCTGACTTACAAGATGTTCACAAATGTACTTTGTTACAAAGGCCTAATCTACACTGCCACCAGTGGTTGACAGGAGATGTGCAAGCTATATCCTCTCGGCATACATACATTACCAGATCTCAGTGTCTTCACTGTGCTGTGTTGATAGGAAACGCCCTCTGGTCATTGCAGCTTTACTCCTTTTGGGGAGGTGGACTACTAGCTTTTACCAGGGAGCCCATTGGATCAACTGACCAGCTCTCCACGATTTGCTGCAGTGATCACTGTGAAGCTGGCAGCAAAGAATACTCTTAAGGAGAAAAATATTGTTCATTTAAAAAATGAGCTCTGGAAATGAGTATAACAAACATGTGGGTTTCCATGGTATCTGAAGGTGCCTATAGAGTGAAGCAGAACTGAGCAGGCATTCTGCCTTACAGTGTGTTCTGCTAATGTACATACTGAGTGAGAAAAGGCCTCTCTTAGTGCATCGCAATGAATCCTATTGTTCAGCAAATAATTTAATAATATGGAAGTTCCTTGATAGTTTTTTAAAGACATAGGGTGTTCGTTCCAAAAATGTGTGTTAAGTGTTATGGTGACAGCGAGAAACACTCAAAAATTAGGAAATGCCAAGATCTTTAGTTGGCCTGGTGGTCTCAAAAGGTAACTAATTGTCAGGAATTATCCATTATAAGGCTCAGCTCCCTATCTCCTAGTTAAAAATTCCAGTGTGGCCCCTGACAGGAAAAGGTTGGACAACCCTGGTGTAAGTGCTTCATTCATAATCTGAAGAATAGTCTGCAGTGGGCTGGCATCAGTCTCTAAGAACTCAAGCAGGTAGCTCAGAACCAACTCACTGGGAGGCTCTTTCAAGAGCAGCTTTTGGCTTGAGGAAAATTCCCTCCCAACCCAGTTAAACCCTGAGCATGCGGGCAAGACTTGCTAACCCAAAACCTTTAATGGGCAGGTCACCCTGGTAGTGGTCAATGAGAGGATTTGGATCCTTAGAATCACAGAGACACGTTTGCCTCAGTTATCATGGGGTTAGGAGTGTTTCTGGGGTGTTTTTGTTTTTGTTTTTTGCTAGAGCATCTTTCTTGTCTACTAGAAGTTAGGTTACTTAATTATCAAAGCAAAATGCATTATTACTGCACAGAAGTGGAAAGTTCTGTCAGCACTGATAAATAGGTTCATGGGTTTTGGAATGTCATTCCTAAAGGAAATGTTATATTTTACTGTAAATGCATGTACTGAGTGTCATGCTGTTTGGTACTCTGTCTTTTAAACTAGTTGAGGAGTGTTATATGCTAAACATGGCTTGTCTTTTACATTTAAATGCATAATATGAAAAGTTTAGGTCAACCTTAACTCTTAATGAAGTGTGAGTTATAAGGCACAGTAGAAGTATGTCTGTGCAGTACATTTGTGTGTGTGTGAAATGTTAAGTTTGTAAGTATTATGACTTTGTACTATGTATTAATTCTTAAATCCAGGAAAGTATTACGTTTAACATTTTAGACCAATTTCTACTTCAAAAATCATAGCAATGTTAATTGTTGTATCGCCTACCCAGACAGTAACATATAACTTAATTTACTGTATTACTGGTTGTTTTGAGTTGAGTAAATTGTATTTTTTTCTTTATCAGCTATTTCCCCGAAGATGTACATGGTTGTATGTAATGAACAACTGCTTATTATCAATATCTGGTAAGTTTGTCTGCTGTTTTGAATGTAAATGCCTGAGCATTGTATTTCTTGCATTTTAACCTTTATTCTGTTCTTTAATTTCCAGGTAAAGCTTCGCAGCTTTATTCCCATAATTTACCAGGGCTCTTTGACTATGCAAGGCAAATGCAAAAGTTACCTGTATCTATTCCAGCACACAAGCTCCCTGATAGAATACTCCCCAGGTAAAATACATTACTCAAGTGTATTAGCAATATTCTGTAGAACCTCTTGTTTCTGAGAGTCCAAGACCCTCTCCTGAATGCAAGCCACTAATAATTTGAAGTTTTGGAGCTCATACTCTCATCTCCATGAAAACTCCTACTGTCCTTAATTAGAGTTTAGGCATCTAAATTGATATGACTCAAGATGAGAATATACAGTCAAAAAGCCAGCTCTCTCTGTATGTATTTCCCTTTCTTGTCAGGGTGTACTTGTTTGGCTTTGAATCTGATCTCACACTAGGCTTCTGCTGATTTAATTCCATTTACTTCCCTGGGCTTATTCTTGAGTTATTGAGAACAAGTCAGACTATTGGTTCCTTAAAGGAAATGCTAGTTGGCTGTGTTGTAAAACACACCCAAGGGTTGGGCTCAGGCAAATTTATCTAACATCCAGAGTAGGGACTGAAGACCATTCATTAGGTTAGGATGTTCATTTCAACTGTACTCGAACCAGAGACTTTCTGTTCCAGGGGAAGCCTTAAAACCACAGAACAGCTAATAAAGACAGAAACAGTAGCCGTCCCAACTGAAGCTCTACATAACTATGTTTTATATTTGCTGCTAACCATCTCCGAGGACAGAATTTTCCTTTTCCATATGCCTCATCCCATGCATTATTGGATAGGTGGGACTCGATTCATTTCTTGAGTTATTTACTGAAGACTCGGTGCTCTGTGCTGTTCTTCCTTTGTTCCATTTCCAGTAGAAAGAGGGCCAGGTAATCATGATGTAATATGTAAGAAATGGATCATGTCGTGTATCTAGAACAGGAGTCTCAAACTCAAATCACCACAAGGGCTGCATGAGGACTAGTACATTAGCCCAAGGGCCACACCACTGAAACCTTTTCATACAACAATATTGCAAATATCGGTAACAATAGTGTTGTTGCGGGCTGCAGGAAGTAGCTTTGGGGCTGCATGTGACCCATGGGCTGTGTGTTTGAGACCCCTGATCTAGAAACAACAGAACTAGCTTACTCAGAAGAAAGCACAGGAGAAGTAAGAACCCACTTATTTGAAGAGTGGAAGGACCAGTCAAGCAATTTGAAAGTCATGGGGAATGGAATTGGAAGAAAGACTTTTCATTCATTCTGCAGTAGCCTCAAATAAATCTGTTCTCACCAGCCCAGATCAGGAGGGTGGGGGAACATTCATTCAACTTGAGAACATGCAGTTCATGTGGTCCAAAACACGACCCCACCCCAGGCCAATACTGTAGCTTTGTCCTGGTGACTGAGTTGGGGACATAATTACCAGAGAACAAATACTGTAAATTTCATAAGGAAAGGTGGTTATGAAAATTCCAGAATACGTCAAGTCTGAGATGACATCTCACATCCATGCCAGAGGGCCAGGAGACTTCCTGCCAGTCCCATGGAAGATATCAACAACCTGACTGTGCAAAAGGAAAGCAAAACATTCATAGGCAAATAGAATGATTTAGATATTCCATGCAGCTCTTTGCTGCCTTTTTCCCTTTGGGTGACAGGCATCAGAAAGACACAGGTAGCCAGGTGGATAATTTGATGCATATCTGAAGTATGCAAGTAGCACTATACAGTCCTTCTACCAGATCTCAAAGCGCTTACCTCAAGAGATTCTTGGATATCATAGGGTGTGTCTACACTTAGAGCTGAATTTGAATTGATTGCCGTCAATTCAAATTCTATTAAGTGTATGGACACACTGGCTTTCCTCAATTCAAATTGAGGAACTCCTCAGTTCGAATTGATGAAAGCTGACTTAGAATTGGTCAAACCTCGTTCAAGTTCGAAGTCAGGGTCAATTCGAACTGAGTAATTCAAATTGACCCAGTGTGGCCATGTCAGTTCGAATTCACTGTTATTTTGAATTAGCCATGGCTTGATTTTTTCCCTATACAATAGCGCCCCCTACCAAATTCAAACTGGCAAGTCCTGTTCGTGGATGTGCCAATTCGAATTGGATTTTCTACTGTGGCCATGTCAATTCTAATTGACTGAATTCGAATTAGTAATTATTAGTGCGAATTGACTAATTCAAATTCAGTAATTTGAGCTGAAACTCTGTGTAGACATAGCCATGATGATGAACACGTTGCAAAAATTGATATAAACTGAAAGCAAAATTCTCTTCAGAGAAGAGCCTACGCACCAGCAGAAAAAAAGGAAAGCAGTGAAAAATTGAAAGCAACGATATGAGTTTCAGCACATAAATTTGCCAAGACACGAACTCTTGATTTGGGACTTAATTAACACAGCATGTAGTACCAGAGCCCTCCCGTCTGTGGAAACCATGGTTTCCAGTCCATTTTCTGTCCTATGAACACCACTAAAGCAATTCTTTTCAGCATCTCTGATAAAGCTCTTCCAAGCCAACATGTAACCAGTTCTCCAGTCTCATTCTCATTGACCGGTTGGTTCCTATGGAAACATCAGTCACACTCATTATCTTATGCTCTATTGATTTCCTTAACTCAGTCCTCTCCTACTTGTCCTCCAACCACTGCATCCCCCCCTCTAACTTTCTGAGGAGATTCCTCAGAGATCCAACTTTGGCCTGCTTCTCTTATCCTTCAGCGACTTGTCTGTGGGATATCTCCTCTGCAAGCATAAATCTAATGACCATCTCTGCAAATAATTCACAGATCTGTTTCCCTCCTCTGGACATGTCTCCTTTTGTCCAAAATAAAATCTCAGCTTTTATCTGGTATTTTACTGAGGATGACCAGCCATCAGCATGCATTCAGAGTGGCCTAAATAGAACTTAAAATTTTCTGCTTACATCCTCCAGTAAGATCCCTCTTTTCTCAAGCACTGTGCATAACACCAACATCCTACCTGTCACTCAGGCGTCAAAACAGGGCATCATCTTCAGTTTTGCTTTCTCCAGATTCTCACGTCCAGACTGTGTCTGAATTCAGCTCATTGTTTCTAAAATAGCATTTCTGAGGTGTTTCCTAACCTCCCCACAGCTAAAACTCTCATCCAGGCTCTCATCATTTTACTTCTCTATTACTGTGACATAATTTTCTGTGCCTCTGATATGTGTGATCTGCCCTCTGCATAGCCTTACAAAATGTTGCTGAAAAGATCATTTTCTTGGTTTGTTGCTTTGATCACATCACTCATCTCTCTGCGTCCCTCCACTGTTTCCCCTTTTGCCATGCACCTAACGTAAACTAATCATTTTCATCTCCAAGCAATATCTTCTCTCATTCACTTGAGATGTGAGCTCCTCTCTCTGATTGGCCAGTGACATTAGCCTCCTGTGCCAGCTGGTTAAATTTTCAAATAAACGCCTTTTGCACTTTCTTCCATGCTCCCCGCACATTTGGAAGAAGATTTTCTTAAACATTTCCAAAGATACCTCATTGTCCTTATTCCTTTTTAAACTATCCTTTACTCTTATGCTTACAGAACTTGGTATAAGGCAAGCTGGAGTGCCAAGATAACTGCCCATCAAGCTGACCAATATTGTCTTAGTGTTTTCCTTGTATGCCCTATCTGTTTGTGTCCATCTGTTGTCTCTTGTCATGCTTAAGATGTTCCTTGCTCCAGAGAGCTTACAGTCTGATTCCTTCCTGAATGCTAGTCAGCCAATAGACACAAAATTGCCAGATACATCTGTGAGGGAGATAAACTTTGGCCTGATCCTTTGTATATTTTTATTCTGAAAGATCTCTGGTATTTCTCATGCACTGTGAAATCAGGATTTTGAGAAGGAAATTGTGTGTAGCTATGTTGGAAGCATTTTGGGACTTACCTTCCCAAGAAATTACTGTCTTTACAATATTTGAGTAGGATGTTCTGGGGATTGGTTGTTAGTATGTTGCTTGCTGTAACTTAGATTGAACTACATCCAAACCCTGCTAGAGGTGACCCCACTGTCCACATGCAAGTGCCAAACATACCCTTTTGAGGGAAGATAGACAGTGATTCTCCTACTTCAGATCTTTTGGTGAATAATATTCTCATATAAATGTCTTTATAAGAAGCTGATTGTTTCATTGAATGAATAATTTTGTGTTTATATTCTTTAGGAAGTTTGCAGTGTCTACAAAGATTCCAGAAACCAAATGGTGTCAGAAGTGTTGTGTTGGTAAGTAAAGATGTATGGTGAAAACAAGATGAGGAGGAATAAAAGGCTACAGTATTAAGATATTTGCAACGAGTCCTAGCCTGGAGAGGAACAAAGGGTAGAAGGATATTTATCAGATTGTCTCATTTCTCCTGTGATCAGAAAGAAGCTTTATATATCTACAGGCTCTAAACTCAACCACATGAGTCTTCACATTTGTAGGGAGTGAAAACTTCCCCTTTGTCCTCTGATAAACACATTTCACAACAAATTCAGAACAGAAGAATGCACGTCAGATTTCTTGCAAAACTCCGTCTCTCTACAGAATGACATGGACCATGACTCGTAATATTGGCCATTGTGACCCTACCTCAGGTCATATTATTATCTGATACAGCAGAGGTTTATTTTAAATTTGGTGGGGAGGTGCTAGAAAGATATGAGGGCAGCGCTGGTTCTCTGAAAATAACTGCTGCATAAGAGAGATGCAAACAATGAAACCTTTCTGTTCAGTAAATGTGCATAAAAGACAGGAAAAGTGTTTGCTGTCTGAGAGCTCAACGCAAGCTGTAGCATGTGGAGGTGGATGGATCTTCTGAAATCGCTAACTGTAGCACCTAGGTCCCTTTGTATAGAACACAGGATGAAACATTTTCATTTTCTTTGACATGGGTCATGACATAGTATTGTATGGGTGCCTTTCAAAGGCTCAGATTGCGGTCAGGTGCCCAACTCTCATCCAAAATTCATCTGACATCCGAAAGTAACTGAGAGTTAGAGAGTTCTTCAAACTGCTCTGTGCGTGTTTGTGTCTTTAGGCCCCTAAATGATTGTGTAAACCTAGCCCAAGATCATCTCTCAGTGGGCTTTGAATCAGACCCTTAAAGTGTAAGTTCTTTGGGGCAGAGACATTGTCATTTTCTATCTTGTACAGGTATCCTCATATTGTTGATTCCAACCTTACTTTATGCCAGTTTGAATGGCAAAGGTCTCGGAGGTAAAACCACTGCACAGGATGGAGGCAGCTATTTGATCATGGAGAAGTCTTACAATGGTGGTAAATTTGCTTGGGCAGCCACACTTCGACATGATCTTCCACAAAGCCCCACAGCTGACTGAGTCAAAGACTTTGGTCAGATTGATAAAAGCTATATATAGCTCCTGATGATGTTCTTGACATTTCCTGGATCTGACTAGCTGTGAAGGTCAAGACGGTGATTCCCTGTGATGGTCTGACGTCACACCGGGGATCTGGGAGTACTTCTGCAAGAGAGAGCAGACAGTTCAATAAGATTCTAGCAAGAATCTTCCCAGCAGTGGAGAGGATAGCACTGCCTCAGTAGTTGCACAATTGGCCCTACTTCCTTTTTAAAAATGGTGGTAGTTTTAACATTGCCAAACTCAGTGGAGATCTCTTCATTGTGCTGGATTTTGAGGAACAGTAAAAGGAGTTTTTTTGTTTGCCCCTTCTCTGCCACCATTTTCATTCTGGTATTCCATGAAGACCTGGTATGATGGTATGCCTCAGGCTTTGATTCTTTATTATTCTTCATTTGCTTAATTGCTTTACAAGTCTCTTCAGCTGTTGGTGGGCTGCCAAGAGTTTCCCAGACAGGGTGCTGAGTGATGGAGTCTTTGGTGTTGTGAATCAGAGTTGATTCTTGATTTAGAAGCGGTTGTGTTCCTTCCAGTGCTCCTTTATGAATTCATTGCCTTGGAGAAGACTACTACCATCTTCAGAGATCAGCAGTGTGAGGCAAGATGAATTTCGCTTACTCCGTACAGGGTTTTTGTTTCACAGAAAAAGCTCTGCATGTCATGTCTGCCTCTGAATGTTTGGATTTCTTTTGCTTTCTTCTCCAACCATTTGTTTTTGATTTCTTGGCTCTTTTTTGAGCCTCAGCTTTAATTTGATAGAAAAAGCTCTGCCTCTGACTAGATGATGGTTTTGCCAGTTACAGAGAACTTTTCTGGTCCAAAAGGGCTGTTATCTCAGTGTTGTTGTGGTCAAACCTATCTTGGTGGTGGTGGGTGTCAAGCCCAAAGTATTCCTCACAGATCAAGTTTTAGGTCTTCCCAATCATCTTTGACACTTGTGTTATCATTTCCATGTATGCATATGGTCAGTTTTCCCCTAAGGTGGGTTTGGAAGTTCTTTTGGTGCACTAAGGATTAAAGTCTTTATGATTTGGATTGCTTTCTGTGATTTGATACAATTCTGATGGACACAATGGCCTCACCAGGCAATGGTCAGTCCAGCAATCATGGGCTCCTTTCATGGCATGGGTGACTTGTATGTCTCTTTGATCCTGTGTTCTTACAATGGCATAGGCCAAGATATGACATTGTTTTGAATGGGGTTGTTGCTAAGTTTTTTATCTTTGTTGCTTTATCTCTGGGGTCTCAAACACCTGGCTTGTGGGCTGCATGTGGCCCTTAAAGCTATTTCCTGCGACCCACAACAAGACTCTTGTTACCAATATTTGCAGTATCGTTGTACAAAAAGGTTTCAGTGGTGCGGCCCTTGGGCTAACGCACTAGTCTTCATGCAGCCCTCATGATAATTTGAATTTGAGACCCTTGCTTTATATGAAGGTTTTGTTTGTGATCATAAGGCCATGCCCTTTGTGTTTGTTGAACAGAAGGATGCGATTAGAATGAGTCTTGCTCAGGCTCTTCTCCATTTTCGCTAACAACTATGAAATGCTAATCCAAGACCATATGCTACAGGGCTAGCATAAGAGTAGTAATAACCTCTTTTACCTCCATGATAAAACTAAATAAAACACAACTACTGCTACTAAACCCTAGTACGCAGATGATTGTGCTGTAGTTGCACAAAGGAAGAGCCACAAACAGTCTTCAACTGCTTCTCAGAAGCTTAGGACTAACCCTGAACATCAGCAAAACAAAAGATCTCTCTCAGCTTGCTCCTGATCAATCATCAGCTGCAGCAAGGAAGGTCTGCACTGATGGAGAAGAACTGGAAAGTATAGACCCCTTTGCCTACTTTGACAGTATTTTCACAGAGGGCAAACACAGACATTGAGGTTCAACACAAAACCCATTATGCTAGGCATTGCCTTTAGGTTGTCCCACCAGGGGATCAACAACCATGAGATGAGAACAAATACAAGACTTTTAGTTTATAAAGCAGTGGCAATCCCAACTCACCTCTACAGCTTAGAGACTTAGATGACCTATAAGAAAACACCTGAAAAATCTGGAATGCCAGCACCAGCGCACTTTCTCCAGAAGAACCTGAGCGTAAAGTGCAAGGATCACCATACTCATGTCAGTGTCCTCATGGAGGCTAGCAAATTCAGTGTTGAGGTCCTGATTGTCCAGGATGAGCTGAGGAAGCGTGCGTGCGTGCGCGCCTGATGCATGCCTACCAAATAACTGCTGTACACCCAACTCACCAAAGGAGAAAGGAAATGGGGAAGCCAAAAGAAACACCTAAAAGACACGCTCAAGGCAAGAGTTGTGGCACTGACGTAACACACTGGGAGACAGTATCCCAAGGCAAGGCTAACTAGCAGAGACTTGTCAGAAAAGAAACAACCATTTTTGAAGAAAACCATCTCACACACGTTGCAGAAAAGTATCAGAAATGAAGGACAGATGATCATCATGCAGTAACCGTGACCCAGCCTTCCCTTCATCATCACTTACAGCATCTGCCAAGAAATCTGCATGTCAAGGATCAGACTCCTCAGTCACCAAAAGACCTATGTAAAATAAAATCTTTGACTCCTGGGATTGCAAACCACAATTGTTCATGATTGAATATGCGATGATGTATTTGTCATAATGTGATGAGTTTGCAGTTCTCATGCTGTACAAGCAATTTTAAACATTTCTCAACTTTTCATTGTCTAGCAGTCCACCCTTTTCCAGTAAGGATTTTTAATTAAATAATGATAAAAGCTGTAAGAAGAGCCGCTTTTAATGAAACCGATGACTGATATTCTTCATACATCATTTCAGTCAACTGTCAGTTTAGATGCTGGTGCTAAATATCCCAAGTTGCATTTTTAAGGCAACTTTGTTATTAAAATTCAGCTTTCTTGGCAATTGGATAGTTCAAAGAATTGACAGTGGATATATGGAACCTTTCCTTTCTTATCACTTAATGACTGCTACATTGTTAAATGATTGCTGGGCTCTATGCCGTGCCTGTTGGATAAGTGTCACTGTCATAAAAACAGCCATTACAATTGGTGCCTTTCTTTATAGTCTTAACACGAGAGGAGGTTCCTTGTGATCAATAGAAAATAGTTGGGGCACTCCATCATGATGATCCTGTTGGTTCCTTCTGACCTTAAAAATCTATGAATCTATATAACATTCTGGAATAGTAAGCTTTGCCTGTCTGTGTTAATGCTTTAACTACACAGTAGGCAGCCCTATCGTGTTAAATCCCGTTTATCAGTCAAGAGCCTTTGGTCAGACTTATTAAAACAGGTGAGGTATGTTATGCACTGTATAAAATAAGGTTTTATGATGATGATTGTGATCTCACCTATTGTACGCTAAGTGTTCTCCAAACTCTTAAGACTTTCCTAGGAGCTCATGATCTAAGGATTATATATAGTTTGAAAGCTGACTTTTCAGAGTCACTTTTCCTATTGGGCACTTTGAGTTCCCAAGGCTGTGTTCACTTAGATGTGAAATGTTTATAACAGAAAGCTTTACTAACATCCTTTATCTTTTCTGTCTTGACAGTGAGGAATCCATACACAGGCCACAAATACCTATGTGGAGCACTACAGTCTAGCATTGTTTTGTTAGAATGGGTTGAACAGATGCAGAAGTTTATGTTGATTAAGGTAAGCAATATAATAAGATGTCCACAAGCAGGAGCTACCTTCTTTGAGCTCAACCTCTTAGTATAAGTGTTGATTTTTCCAGTGCTTTTATCTTGGAAAAAAAATTAGTTGGGTAAACAAAATGTAAATAATTTGTTTGATCTCTATATGATTTTTTGTTAATTTCTGCTGTCCAACTTTTGAAAAATAAAATTCATATATCATTTTAAAAATGCCAGTCTAAAACATCCCAAATATTTGTTAGATGCTAGTTACACATTTAGAGCCTTTTTCCTTGCACATACCTAGTCCAAAGGTTGACTCTTTCTATCTGTGTTGTCCTATAACAAACAAGGAGTGCTGTGGCACTTTTAAGAACTGACAAATTTATTTTTTGCATGAGCTTTTGTGAGTGAAGTCCTACTTCATCAGATGTCTGAGTGGAGAAAACTTACACTGAAAAATACTTAACAGCAAGGGAGGGGAAGATAAATCTGGTGGTTACATTTCACTGCATCAGGTCAGATGAGTACAGCAAATCAGACAGGTTGTGTAGATTCAAACACAACCTATCAAAGTGAGGAGGCTGAGAGAGGCGAGAATCACTGTTAGCAATGAAAAAGAATTATATTATTTATCTTCCCCTTCCTTACTGTAAGGTTTCTTTTCCTTCAGTGTAAGTTTTCTCCACTCTGGCATCTGACAAAGTGGGATTTTGTTCACAAAAGCTCAAGCAATGTATAAATTCATTAGTCGTTAAAAGTGCCCCAGGTCTCTCTGTTTGTTTTGCTGAACTAGGCTAGCACAGCTGCCCCTTTGGAACACGTTGTCTTACAGTTATTCAGTAAAAAAAAAAAAAAAAATCTTGCCTAATCAGGTGCTCTCAAGCTATTTTTGCTGGGACCCTCTGCAAATATCGCATGCTGATGGCTCTACCACCCACAAGTGGGGTGAACATCTCCCCCCGCCACGCCACCTTTATTGGCATCCATGGGAGCTAACAACTCACGACCTCCCCGCCTCAGTAACTTGGTGCCATAGCCCACAGTCTGAAAACCACTGGGCTAATCAATGGGCAGAGCCTTGGGAGAATTAAGGGGAGAATGTTGATTGATAGTTTTGACTTGCTGCCCAAGCTAAAGGGAAAAGCTGAGCCATGTGTTTTGGACTGCATGATGGGGTTGGGTGCTCCAAAATCAGTATTCTTCCCCTCTGGCATCTGTGAGGCAGAGGTCACAGAGCTTCATGTTCCTTGGATGGGCAGCAGCTGCAGGCTGATCTACTAGGGGGACCAAAAGTTTTAAAGCACCTCACCAGTAAAAGCTTTAGAGTTCCTCATAGGGTCTGAGCTCTCTCTGCAAACAGCCATGAGAAAAATGCTAGTGAAAGTTCAGATTGTGGATATTAAAATCTGCATGCAGAACCTAAATCTTAATAAATCAGATTTTCCTGCATCTAAGTATTACCATCCCAGGAAAAAAGTGTTGTCACATAAGTGTGCTAACTATCATAGTAAAATTACTTTATCCAACTTACTTTGCTGTTTAAATGACTAATAATGACGTATATCAAATTGTTTCCTTTCTAACTCATTTGCTCATATCTAACAATTTATTTTGTTTTTAATCTAGCACATAGATTTCCCTGTTCCTTGTCCACTGAGATTGTTTGAAATGCTGGTAGTACCTGAACAAGAATTTCCCTTAGTTTGTGTTGGTGTCAGTAGAGGGAGAGATTTCAACCAGGTGGTGAAGTTTGAGACTGTCAATCCAAATTCTACCTCTTCATGGTTTACAGAAACAGGTTTGTGCATTTTTATGATTGGACTCCCAACATGATTTTGCTGTCTTACCTTATTTTAATTAGAGAATAAATAACAGCTGGGTTCCATAGTGTCCTGTGTGGAGATGACACAATGTATGACAACATAGCTCCTAATATAGCCACTGAAAATAGAATGCTGAAAAGCAACTCTTTACAGACACACTTTGTCATCAGTCTTATTTCAGTGCTGTCTGCATCAGTGATGTCTTTTTGTAAATGTAAAACCAGTATTCCCTTGTTAATACCTGCTCTTTTTTTTTAACACAGACAATTTAACACTTCTCTCAATTACTGCATCTAGCCTACTTCTCTCTTTAGTCATTTGTATGGCCTCCTTGTGTATCTGTATTGTTGGCACGTTGTCTTCACTTATATTGGCTGTGCATCAAACCACACTGTTAAATCTGTCTCCCATCCTCTGCTGGCGGGACATTGAGAACACAATCAAAAACTATTTGGAAGAGAGAAAAGTGTAAAGTATGTGGAGGATGGTTTGCACCAATTGTTTATTATTTTATATATTTGGAATTTGTTGGAAATGTTTTAAAACAAAATTCTACATAATAATTGTTGCTCAATTTGTGTTACGATCATGAGTCAGAAAATGCACACACCCTGCAACTGACAGGCCATATTATTGGCCCTGAAAATGTGTTTTCCATCTGGAGACAATCACGCCCAGTGGCATGTTAGCGAGACCTATGTTCCCTCTAATTTTTCATAGTCTTTGTGTGCAAAAAATTTCTTTTGTGCAAATTTTCAGAACCAGTGTCCAAATTTGTGCGCACTCCAGTTAGTGTGGTCAAACTTGTGAGTGCAATGAAGCAAGTGTGTATAATGCAACTAATATCTAAATTTTATTTTGATATGGTGATGGAAATGATTTTATACTTTACAAAACCTCATTTGAAACATGCTATTTGAAATTGCCTTCTTAAAGTAGAACAAAAATATTAGCACTGTTGAATTTTTTTTGTGCATGCTTTATTTTGTTGTGTGCATGGGCTTCACAACCTGTGCGCGAGCGCACACGTGCACAGCTTAGGGGGAGCATAGAGTGAGACTCCCACATTACATGTTGTTTTTGTGTGTGCTTTACTGCAGAGCCAGTTCGATTCCTATGAAATGTGGCAGAGAATAGATGCCTGGGAGGAAGGGGGTGGCAGTGACATAGTAACTCTCTTAATTTCTTTTCCTCGTCCCCCCTGGTTCTGTCAGCTATGTCAGGAGGAGGAGGAGGAGGATGCTATGTTACAGTTCCAGTAGCTCTCAGTTCTCTCTCCGCACTCTCAGGCAGAGCACTCGGTGCCTGATGAGCACCAAAAAAAAGCAGTAGCCTCTCCACTGAAGGAGAGGTATGCCACCATGTCCCCTGCATGGGTAGAAGGCTGAGAATAGGGGGTCTGTTTGCCCAAAATTAGAGAGGAAGACAGAATAAGGAGTCTCTTCTCACAAATAAGGGGCAAAGGAGGGAAGGAGAAAATGAAGTTAGTTCCTAGCTTCTGCCTACACTGACAACAAAAAGTGCCACGGTGGGTTCTGGTTATGTGTCACCCAAGACTTGTTCCTACGAAAGGCCGAAATGCACTCATATACATGTGTGCACACTGTGTATCGTCTCTGTTTTTCATCACTTGGATGAAGAAACATTTGAAATATGATAGGATGGATGGTAACATTGTTGAGCTGTTACTCTTCTGCTTTCCACACCATAACTAGAAAAATTGCCCATGGAAGTACTCTCATGCTTGGTTGTGCACATTTATTTGCACCATTTAATTTTATATTACATAGCTATTACTACTGTTTTAAAATCTCTAGCTGAATCATGAGTGGCTTCACTTATATGCAGGGAAGCACTGCAGGCCTCACAGAGGCCCATCTGTTCAGCTTTTTGGGCTGGGGAAGGGGGAGGGAATGCCTTGACTCACCATGGTGGTTAACCCTTCCAGCTGTTCAAGGAGTGACTTTAGGTCACTTGGGGGGGGGGGGTGCCACAGCTGATCCAACTAAGGGGACATTAACTTGGATGAGACTCATGGCGGTGGAAAGTTAATGCAAAAATAGGGGTGTGATCTTTTGGGATCAAAGAACAAGCTATCTGTACAAGAGTGAAAGGGGAAAGTAATTGTAAAAGATACATTGTGCTTCTCAGCTACATAGAGGCTAAAGTATTGTTTATTATTATTAATATCTTTAAAATAATGGGCTTCAATCCCAGAACCCACCAGCAAGTCATAGAGGAGGCTGAGAGGAGAGAAATGGTAAAATTATTCTAAGACCAGTTTTGATTGATTCAGATGACAGATCCAGATGGCCTCAGTGAGCACATTTCTACTGTCCCATTTTTGAAGTTCTCTCATTTTTTTTACTTTACCCAGGACCAAAGATTTGACTTTTTTAAAATTAAGGACTGAAATGTATTTAAGAGTGATTCATTAGCTTCTTTTAGTATTGTATGTAAGATGTTTCAATTTCTCATCTTTAATAGAAGCAGAATTAGTTCCACCCTTGATTTTGATGAAAGCTTTGTAGGACGCCTGTGTTATACATACCATATTAGCAGCAGTTGCTTTTATGCTAGAAGAAATTGTATTTTCTCTTTTGAATTGACAAGTCCATTTGTCCAAGCTTGTGGGTCAGATCTTCCCCTCATTTGCTGTGATGGAGACACATGCAGCTGTAATACGGATGTAAGGTTACTCTCTCCCTCTGCTGTTCAAACTGTCTTCATTAACAATTTGTAGAAAGGAGTAAAGACCGTATAAACAGGATTCTGGTTGGCAAAATGCAAATCAATACATCCAGAGGAAATATACTGAAACATATTCATTGTGTGGAAAGCAGATATACTGCATGATAAAGAAGTGACGATGGACAGCAACTTAAATAAAAGTTTGCTTTGTAATATTAATACTTCAGTATTACAGCTTCATTTGCATCTGTCACAGCCAACAAATTGGATAAGTGGACATGCCTTTCAAAGAAGAGAAATTTCATTGGTAAGAAAATGTTTCTGTAGTTAAAAATCCAATAGCACTTTAAAGCAGTTTGAACTTCAGATTCTCCACTTTTAGATTTGATGGTGATTTGGTTGTATTGTATATAAATTAACTATAAATATTTTTCTTTTAGACACTACACAGGCCAGCGTTGTACATTTAACACAGCTGGAAAGAGATACCATTTTAGTGTGTCTGGATTGTAAGTTTATGACCCTACTATATGTATTTAAATTAGGTCCCTTGTTTGAGAGCAGTGACTAAGTGATAGGTTTTGTTTCTTCTCTAGGCTGTATAAAGATAGTAAATCTACAAGGCAGATTAAAATCTAGCCGAAAACTGTCGTCAGAGCTCACGTTTGATTTCCAGATTGAATCAATAGGTGAGTAGGATTTTGAACTGAAGCTTTGCAGTTTGTTTAATTTGGCACTGTAGTAATGCTAATGATGGTGATTTTAAAATCATTGCTGACGTGAAATGTGTCAGTTCCTGCGTCTTAATGTGTAGTAATGAGCTGGGTTCAGGATTCAGTGGACTTCCAAAAGAGAGAGAAGAATGGATGGATGACCCCAGAATTCCTTCCAGTTAGGCTATATGGTCTGGTAACACTGTGACTCTTGACCTCTAAAGAAAAGTCTACCTCAGGCTATTCAAACTTGCTGAGAATTATTCCTGTTGCTAATTTGTGCTTTTTCATTTATGGATGCAGTTTGTCTGTCTTCAGTCTCAACATGGAAAATGCAGGAAGTATGAACTAAAATTTGTTGCAAACTAGCCTCTATATTCTGACTGTATTTCTGAATTTCTTGTTACATCTATGTGGCACATCACTGTCTCATGAAAATAAGTGTAACTCCTTAGTTGGAGGCAGTGTGATCTAGTGGCTAGTTTATTAGACTGGGATTCAGGAGATCATGGTTCTTGGTGAGCTTGGTCAGATTACTTCATTGCTCTGTGCATCACTTAACCCCTTTTTAATGGGGATAACAGTACTCTCCTGTGTAAAGTTTGATGAGATCTATGAAGGAAAAGCACTATGCAAGACTTAGATGATGATAATATGGTTATGGTGTAGTAGATAAGTGCAAATTCCTCATTTCTCTGCATCACCCTCTTCCCTTTATGGTCTCAAAATGAGGTTCGTGAAAGCACTGTACCCTTTTTTAGTTTCCATTTCTGCTAAAAGCCTACTGTGGTAACGCACACATGACATTCATATCCATTGGAAGATCTTGGAATGGTTTTTATTGTGACCTCATTTTGTGCTCTGTCTGTCACACATTATTATTTACAGTGTGGTTATCTGGTGATCTGTGTGTGACATGTTGCCTAGCAACAGTCCTGCCATCAGTTTCTCCTATGCTTAGTTATTTCCATCAGATTCCATCAGAATTTGATCAAGGAGAGTTGCATAAAATGTGGTCCACAGTAAACTGACAATTTGGAATTCTTTTGCCTTCATGATGGATGCATTTATTTTACACACGTTCTTTGGAACTGACAGTGTGCTTACACAATTGTGGCATTCTGCTCCTCTCTACTTCAGCAAGAGTGGGCTTAGCTAGAGATTAGGCTGTGTGCCAGCTCCCTGCCACCCCGTCTGTCCAACTCACCAGCAAACTCCTCAAGGCTCTGTGGGTACATCTGCGCTCCAATAAAAAACCCAGTGCACGGAGTCCCAGAGCTGGGTCAGTTGACTTGGGCTCAGGCTGCAGAGCTAAAAACTGTGCTGTTGCTGTTAAGGTCCGACTGGGGCCCAGGCTCCAAGACCTACCAGTATCCCACCTTTTACATTAGCTGAAGCTCATACACAGCACTGAGGTACTTGTGTAATAAGAGAAGAATAAGTAGCTTGTTAAAGAACAGAGATTTTAGTGATAAATAGAAGGAAAAAAGATAGGTATGGTTCCAAACAAAACCAAATAAAGCACACTTTCTCGTATCTGAAGTTTAACAGATTAGTCTTGTTCCCAGGGAGTTACTGTTGCATGTATTCAGTTCCCAGAGTATTCAACCTCCATTGAGACATCCTTTCACAGATTCCAAGAGCTCTGTTCTCTTTTGTCCCTTAAATGATGGACAACTATGACCTGCTGTCCAGTAGAAAATTAGGTTGATTTAACTAGATTGGTCAGGGGTGTCAAAAAACCACACCCCTGAGCAGTGCCATTAAATCAGCCTAAGTCCCCATGGAGACGGCATTGGATTGATGGAAAAATGTTCTGTTGACTTCTAGCTCCCACCTTTAGCATGATGAATTTACTGGCATTGGCATATGCAGTGTCTACACTGAAGCACTACCACCACACATCTGTGCCAAGCCCTATGTGTCTTTTTTGTTCCCCTTGTATTACTTAGAGTCCATTGTCTTTGCTTTCAAAACCAGGAAGACATTCTGGGTGTAGGGACTCTGTCTCTATCTTAGTGCTATCTAAACTGTCTCTCTCTGTCTTAGTGCTATCTAAACTGTGTCCTGATTGCTTTGTGCACCTTGTATGTAAATCCTGCATTCATTGTCCTGGCCTGTAATCAAGCCAATCAGACAGGTGAATCCACATTTCTTTGTCTAGGGCTGACTTGATTTATATGCTGGCTCCAAAACACATTTTAACCATGGATTTCCAGTACACACATACAATTCTTCATACACAATCAGTACATACATGACACAGTGATATTGATGACCAGCATTTCTCTAGCTTACAAGATGTGTACTATGAGAGCACTGCTGGAGGTAGTGAGTGTGTTAGCCCGGATACAAGTTAGGGTCACAACTATAAAGTCATCCTGTCTCTTAAACAAATTCTAAATCCTTAACATAGCTGTAATCAATAGGTTTGTACAACTCTCTTAAAAAGCTAGAACTTTGCTGCTTCTATAGTTAGAATTTAATTTAAAAGGAGGTTGTGACATGATAGAAATCCCCCTTTTTAAGACAGTAAAGTGAAGGAAGAAGGAGAGAGGTTATGGGATGAGGAAGGTGAATAGAGAGAGGTTTTAGCTGAAGATTATTTTCAGCTGTTCTCATGAATTTGGGAGAAAAAAGTGGTATGTAAATTTTTTGTGAAGTTTTTAATGTTTATCTTCCTAGAAACCTTACACATTTTCTAGAGGTTTAAACCAATGGTTCCCAATGTTTCTGCCTCAAGGGCCGCAAGTATCATTGTTACAGCCTTGAAGGGCCACCAGTCTCTGCCAGCAGGCCCCCGCCTCCCTGCAGCCAGGCAGAAAGAGTTTAAGGAGGCTGCCTCCTCACTGGATTCCCATTCTGTGGGTGCAGCAAGGAAACACATGCATCCTGTAGCCCTGTGCTCTCCACCTGGCTCCCAATGTAGCAGCTTCCTTCTGCAGCCAGGGGGTGGAAGACCAGTGCTCCCTCCCTCTGGCTTCAGCAGGGACTCCAGCACCTATGGACCCAGGCAGAGTGCTGTGCTCCCTGCTGAAGCCATGGGAAGAGAACAAGGAGTCTGCACCTGTCTTTTAGCTCCATGGAAACTCATTTCATCTGAGTCCTTAGGTGGTGGCTCCCTTCTGAAGTGAGCAAGGAGGGAGCCATGGGCCACTTTGAAAGCCCCCTGCGGGCCACATTTTGCCCCCCAGGCCACAGGTTGAGAACCATTGGTTCAAACGCTTAAAGTTTTTGAGAGACGTAATTTAAATTTTGCAAATAGCACAGGATTCCCATTAATAATAGTGTTTGTAAAGCCCTTGAAAGACAAAAAGCGTAAAATGGTATTAAATATCCATTGAACTTTCTCTTCAGTTAGATGTTAGACTTCTCTTCCTGCAACAGTGGCACCTGTGTTTTCTCTCAAGAGGTAGAGTAGTTGTATTTTAGTGGAAGGTAGAGCTGGTAGTAAAATGTGGATTTTTTTGAAGAGTTGATTTTATTTGAAAAATTTTGACAAGCTGGATGTGGATTAAATCATGGTGCTAAAAATGTTTTTGATCTTTAGTGAGAAAATTGGGTGTAATTATAAAATGTCTACAGACAGAATATCAAATTGCCATAATGGGAAAGTAGTAATAAATATTCTTTGCCTTAAAAGAATGAATTGGTGTTGTGCATCAAAACGACCTCAAGTGTTCTTTTCCTTCTAGTTTGCCTGCAAGACAGTGTCTTAGCTTTCTGGAAGCATGGAATGCAAGGAAGAAGTTTTAGGTCAAATGAAGTGAGTAAAATATCTTTCCTACTGTTTTTTGCTTCTAATTCAAGTAGAATATAACAAGAACAAGAATATTGTTTTATTGAACTGATAAAGTTTAAGTGGGATTCAGTGTTGGACATAACAGCTGGACATTTTAAGTGCTGTTCCAATATCTAAAATTCATAATGAGCAAAAAGAATTTGATCTGTTGTCCCAGGATTAAACTTTAAATATTGAAAACCCTCTCAAAAGGCAAATAGACCTTACTGTACCACTCCGAGGAACAGACCATCGAGGCACAGATTCTTCCCCAGTTGAATATTGTTGAATCCATGCTAGGTGCGTTAGAGGCATGATGTTCTGGTGTGGTAATGTGATACACCCACGTTGCATAGGTTTAAATGTCTACGTGGGAAGCACAGCGGTGGAGAGTCTGATCCAGCAAAGAGGAATTAGCACAGATCAGAAATTTGCCTCTGTTGCTAAATGAGCTGTGTATGCTTTGATGGAAAAGCAGTGACACTTCTACCCATTCAGCCATGAAAAGAGGAGCTGCTCGACCTGGGGAGAGTAGTGCCTCCTCCCCTCTCTGTCATGAAAAGAAACAGCTGAGTTTGTGTTCTGCAGGGCTCAGATCTGTGAAGAAACAGTGACATTGTGCCTCTTGTTCCTAACATGAGAAGAGACAGAAGTAGCAGAGTTAACTACCTGCTGCAGCAAATTATGAGGAATACATAAGCCAACCAACTTTAGTATTCAGTTTGCATTTGATACTGGGAGAACATTTAACCAAAAATCATCTGAGCATCTGTTCAAAGACTCACTTCAACACCCTTTTCATTAACTCCTTAACACCAGCAATTGTGATTTCCCAACAATTGACTGCTCATGCATTCAACTTTCACTTTGTGTTAGGAAGTTCAAGTTCCTTTTGCCAAGTAGTAAATAATATCTGTCTCATCAGTGGAGACAGCGAGCAGGTCACCTTTAAAATATAGTTATCTATATAATTAAATCGTGTCAAACGTAGGCCTTCAATTTCATTATTAATGACTGGTAGTCACATTATTTATGGAGAATGCCCAATGAGTGCCCATGCCAAAAAATGCTGTTATTTTTTGGAATGACATTTGGCTTATCTTCTTGAGCTGCCAAAAATGTATTGTGTACAATTCATCAGGCTGCATGAGGCGGCGGCTGCTGCTGCTGCTGCTGCTGCTGCCGCCGCCTTAAAAGGTGGAGCCATCTCTAAACTGTGCCTGTAAGAGAGCTCCACTCAAATCAGTATTCCAGAAGGAACTGTTCAAAAACATTCAGTGTACAACATTTCTCTTCAAAGACTTGGGTTGATTAATAAATATGACAAAGTCATGGTTATGAGACTCCTTTCATAGGAGCAGTCTTAGATTCTCTGGAAGGCAGACTACAGATTTCTAAGACGGCAGACAGTTATAGGCATGTTCCATAGAGACTGCACTCAGAAATCAGTCTTTTCCCCCTCTAAAGGCAGCAGTAACACATGATGCACTCTACTCTCACCTCAGGAAAAGGTCTCTACTGCACTGGCAGTAAATTATAGCCCTAATATGGACAGTGTCCTTGACAGGATGAGGTCAGAAGACGCATGTTTTAAGAGGAATGTTCTTAAGTTCTCCAGCCCTGTGATTAACAATCACTTTGGATGCACCCAACAAAGAATGGGGAGCTCATCTGAGCTCACTCATGCTTCTGGGGATATTGGAAATTCCAGGAAAGGAGACTACAGATAAATGTATTGGAGCTGAGCGTGGTTCATCTGGTTCTCAGATCTTTTCTTCCTCATCTCAGAGAGAGGTAGTTTCAGGTGGCTACGGACAATACAACTGCCATGTATTATATCATGAAGCAGGGCGGAGCTCATTTGTTACAGTTATGGTGAAGCAATCAGGCTATGGGATTGGTGCACACAGCATAGCATTTATCCAGTATCCCTGCAGCTACCCACAAAGGATAACTTGAGAGACCAACTGAGCAGAGACACAACAGAGTTACACAAGTGGTGGGAAAAGTGGAGGTGATGCATAAGATCTTCAGCAATTGGGGATATCCTTTCTCAACACACTAATCAGCTCTGGACAAGGGCAGGAAAGGACATGCAGTACATATCGGACTCATTTATCCTGAATGAGGGAGAGGGTCTTTTGTATGCTTCTAGTGAGGAAGATAATGTAGGATGAGGCGAGGAATGACTTTAGTTTGTCTGATGTAGCTGGAACAGTAAAGGTATGTGAATTTACTTGGGATTTCACAAGATGCTCCCAGTGTTAGTGAAGTATTGTTGCAGTAACAGGGCAAGGTCATTCATCCATATAACTTGTCTGTGACCCAACAGCATGGGTTGCTGGTCTTCAGTGGACCATGAAATGTGTTATCCTTTAGATGTGTAGCAAATGCTAATTAACTCTAGAAAACAATCAACCAGAAAATACAAGTTTAAATGATCTGGTGTATGAGTTGGACACAGAACAGACAGGAATGTGCAGAACTCATTCTGGTATATTAGGGAACACTTAGTGCATTTAAAGACTGAAGGTCTTTCAGGGTCTTTGCTGAAGGTTGATGTAGCCACTATATCAACATATCATATGTTGATAGATAATAGATCAATATTTGCACATAATATGTTTAAAGAAAAATAAAAGGACTTTCAAATCTTTATCCATCTGTAAAAGATCCACTTCCATGATGGGACTTCAGTTTGCATCTTTTAAAGCTGCCCTTTGAACTCTTGGCAGAGTGTTCTTTATTTCACCTCTATTAAATGTGCCTTTAAAATTGTAACTTCAGCCAGGTGAGTTAATGAATTACGCGCTGTGATGAAAATTTGTTGCCTTTAGAGCGTATCTTTCTTTCTACCCTCAAGGTGAGTAGGTCTGCAAATCTGGGACCTGTTTTACTCCTTCAGATGCTGTTAGACACCCAAATAGCCACAGTCATTAGAAGTTTTATTTCCCCTGTTGCAGCTGCCCAGAATCCCTATACTTGATCCTAGCAGACATAGACCTTGGCCATATTGATCCACACTTCCATTATCTGCTAAGAGATGTTTACAAGTCATATCTAGGAATGATCCCAGGTACCATGGTAAAGCTCTAACAGGTACAAAACATAAGCCCATTTGCTTAGTCACACAGGTCGGTCACTCTGAATACGTCATCAGCTCAAGTTCTGTGTTCTGACATTTGACTTGCAGAATGGGATTGATTTTAGCTACTTAAAGATCACCACAAGTATGAGTTGTCATCGTTGCTACATTCCAGTGGAGCAATAAAATTGTTGACAAATAGGGAGATGTTTGAGTTGAGAAAATAGAGCTTTCACAGGAACAATGGGCCAGGAGGACTTTTTAAACTAAATGCAGAATCTACTATTTTGAATGAACTTTCTCTCAATAAATCCTGAATGCAAACAAACAAACTAATCCTTAAAACCTGTTCAAGCTGCTGCTGCTCAAGGCTGGGAAAGAAGCTAGGGAGGAGTTGTTTCTTAGAAATTTGTAAATGACATAAATAGGTTGAACTATAATCATCTGATGAATTTGGGAGTGTATTTTTACTGTTTTTTCCCATTTGGCTGCACTAACTCATGTAGCAGCAGTTTTATGTAGTGCCCTGCTGCTCACCTAAATGAACCCTTATTACAATAATAGGATTTCTCTGCAATAGTTAAAACTCCATTTTTAAGCATTTTAAGTCTTCTAAACAAAATACATATTGAGATATTAATTTGTCTGTTCACTGTTCAACAGATTTTATTGTACTTCCATAATTTGTTTTTAAAATAGCAGTATGCTTTTGTTTTTAATAGTGCTTTGATCCAGTGAATGTTTTCCATGCTTTTTGTTGTCTTTTTGTAATATCCTGGTGAGTAGTATTGCTCCACTGATGTGCCTTATCAGGGTCAGGTTCTATAGGCATAGCTCTGCGCCCTGCAATCCAGCCGAATTCCAATGGCAGGCCTCAGACTTCAAAATGACATTCTGGCCACGAAGCAGTGTTATACTGCTAACCAGAAAGGCAAGCTGTGTAATGCAACTGGGAATGTAATTATAGCTTGGGTAGACATACCCGTGCTAGCTTTCAAACAAGTTAGCATCCTGAATAGCAGTGTAGAGGCAGCTGTGTATGGTCTTTTGGGTCACTAGCCACTGCAGCTGTGTTACTGATTTTGGCATGCCAGCTTGGTGAGAGCTAGTGCAAATCCGTTTAGCTGAGGAAAAAGTTGTACCCCCTGCTGCAGTGTAGATGTGTCCCTCAGCGTTCTTCACTGTTGCTGCTCTGCTTCCTTAACCAGAGGTGGTTTTTGAGTGCTGGTCCCTATGTGTATTCCACACATGGCTACGTAGGCACCCATGTCTGGGGAGTTTAACAAGCAGTGTCTGTTGGCCTGCATATGCACAGTAAATCTTCTTGTGCTCCCAAGCAAAGGCAAGTAAGAGGCAGTGTGGGTCAACCTGCCTCAGTTCCTTTTTACTGCTGCGTGGTCTCAGTCAGAACCCATTTTCCTCTATTTCATGAGCTTTTCAGAAAACCTGTAAGTAGATATTTTAGCCTAGTGCAGTTAATTATAGTTAGTTTGCTGTTTCCCTGAACTGGGAACTCTCTATGTCAGGCTGGGGCTATCCCTGAATCTCAGGCTTCAAAAACTGCATTTCCTGCCCTTCATCATTGTCTGTCTGCATCTAACAAACAGCAGTGGTGCCTCTTCTGTCTGGGTGTGAAACATATTTCAGCCAAGTGGAACATTGTTGCATGTTTCCACCAAGAACTCGCAAAGCCCATGAGCTTCATCTTAGGAAATATGTAATGAGAAGGCCATGAAGTCCATCTCTGACCAAGGCCAAGGAGACCTCAATGTACATTGACCTCACCAAGAGCAGCACCTCTGGAGCAGAGCCTTCAGGTTTTTTTTAGCCCAAAGATGCTTCCTGCAGGGCTTCGTATGACAGCAACAGAGACACTCTCGGGCCTAAACAGACCCCATCAAGGAATGTCCGTAAAAGAAGTGCAGACCCAAAGGAATAATTCTATCCAGTATATGTGTGTGTGTATATATATAAAATATCAATCAATCCAAAACCTCACCACCCCATTAGCCAGAGGGTAAAGTGGGTAGGAAGAAGAAACTGTCAGTTCTGCCAGTGATTTTAGTACAGAAACCTAAAGACAGTTATCCACTGGTTCTGTCCACAAGTGCAGATCTGGACTGTCAGTGCCAGGTAATCCACTCACCACAGCTAGGGGTGTGCCATTACTGTTAATGTCAGCCATCAGAGCTTGTAACACATGGGGTGTGTAGAACTTACAGGATGCCAAAGGATATATTTCTTCCCTACCCACAGTATTTCCTCTTCTCTGACCCAGCCATCCTGAGGGGCATTGCCACGCCTCAAGATACTGTTGTGTCCAAAAAACCATTGCACTTCATCGTCAGTCAAGATTGCCCCAGTACCAGCAGCTCTGCCTTTCCAATAGGAGCTGTTTTTGGATTTGGACAAATTTGACAGGTGATATGGAGTAAAATCGATCACAGCACCTAAAGAGCGTTCTATCAGACAAGGGCTCCAAGGAGACAGGACCTCTTGGGGAGGAAGGTCATTTTCTCTGCGGACTTGTCTCCGTTGCCAGTTAAGCAGATTCTGCAAACCAAGTACAACTTCAACCACTCTTCAAGGCTGGCAGCTTTCAGGACAAACTTTTATCTGAGGACACAGCCCCGTTCTTCTTCGAGTTGGTGATGAAAATTGACATTTGGGCCACAGCAGATACGGCATCCAGAAATTTGACACCTGTATTGTTATGAAATGGGATTCCTGGCTACAATCCCTGGGCTTCCCCAGGGAGGTGCAGAATACTTATCATGACAGACAATTGGGTATTGGAGATTATCTATCAGGGATATTACACTGAGTTCATTATCCTTTCCTCCTCACAGACCAATTCCTGGTCTCCCTTTGGGGTTGACTCTCACAAAGTGAGTCTTCTACAGGAACCCCTATGATACCAAAGGGTAATAGAATGTGTTCTGTCTCAGTATCAAATGTGTTCTAGTCTCTATACTAATTAGTTCCCAAAAAAGGTGAAGGCTGGAGGCCTGTTCTGAATCTTCCAGTAACTTAACATCTTCATTTGGAAGGCGAGATTCAGAATGTTTATTCTGGGATCAGTAATACCCGCTCTTCAGAAAGGGATGTGGCTTGCAGCTTTCAACATGAAAAGCTGCATATTTTGACGCAGACATTTACTCCTCCCAAAGGAGATTCCTATAGTTATAGTGGACTGGGAGCACTTCCAATTTCAAGAACTCCCCAAAGTAAACTAATAAAAATTATGGTGGAAGCCTAGTATTGTGGGATCCACAACATCCATAATACCATGAAGGAAGTAGGGCCTTGCAATCAGCATTCTGGAGCTGCAGGCAGTCCACTTGGCATGCAGGACCTTCCTTTTGCTCATTCACTGTCCCTTATTTTCTCACTATGGTATGGATAAACAGGTGGGAGTGAAGTCTGTCCTGCTTTGTCTGGGGGCAACCAAGGTTTTGGAACTGGTGCATCATCACATCATTATCTAAGCAGCATGCATCTTGGATATTCACAACTCCTCAGTGGGCATTTCTTGGCAGACCATAAATGGGAAATTCATGACTCTGCTGATAGATGCATTCATGTGGTGGGGAACAGCTCCATGGGCCCTATTTGTATCATAAACTAACACGACAACACACCCAACCCTCCCTCACTTTGTTCCAGGGAGCCATAGACCACAACTTTCAAGGCAATGCTCACCTACTACCATGGACATACTGTTTCAAATATTCTTTTCATCCCACCCTCTTTTTCCAGAGGTACCAAGCAAGATGCATTGTGACAAGGCCAGCATCATTCTCCTAGCACCCTACTGGCCCAAAGAGTTTTGGATCCCTCGTTTTTATCAGTGTCAGCCCATCCTCCAGTCAAGATACTGTCAAGGCCTCCTGGCTAGTCATTTAAACCAGCGCCACCAAAGAGACTTAACCTTTTGTTGTTCAAAGGTACTAGACCTCTATTTGAATTCTTAGTGACATGTTCCATGTCCCACCAACCCATGAAGCTGCTGTTTCTAGTGGCAGTCACTTCAGCCAAAGGGGCAAAGAACTGGGAGCCCTCAGAGTGGACCCTCTCTTTATATCTCAGAAATACAAGGCATTCCTTCACCTTCATCCTAAATTTCTCAGGATTTCACCTTAACCAATGTAGTCGCCTATCTGTCGTCTTCCCCAAAACCTTAATTTCTCCCCAAGAGGAGAGACTTCACTCCCTTGATGTCAGTTGTGCACTGGTGTTTTACCTGGAAAGAACCAAATCCAACAGAAAATCTTCAAGATTTTTCATAGCAATAGAAGAGAGGTCCCTTGGCCAAGCTGAATCTGCTCTAAGGACTTCTCAGTGGGTTTCTGGCTGCACTATTGAGTGCCACAGGGTAGCTCACATCCAACCTCCCAGAAGCGTGCACCCTCGATGAGACAGCAGGCCACATTGTTAGCATCCTTGAGGAGATCCCAGTACAGGACATACACAGCGCAGCCAGCTGGAGCATTCATCTGCTAGACATTATGTACTAATCCAGGCCACTGCTGCAGAAGCTCACAGTACTGCAAATCCCAATGCATGCATCTTTCCTGCTGGCTTCATTGTATGCGCTTCCTGTTTTGAGCTGTGGAATAAACATAAGGACCATCACTCGAAGAAGAAATGGAGGACACTTACTGTAATGGGACATTCTTCCAGGTGTGTGATCCCTGTCTGTAGTCCACTCCCCATCCTCTCTCCCTTCTGCTTTGGATTTGGTTGAATTTGAGGTAAGAGGAACTGTGGGGAACTGCAGCAGCTCTTGGACCTTCACTCTACTGTGCATGTGTGGGCCCATGGATGCTGCTTGTTAAGATCTCTGCATTTGGGCAGGTAGTTCATGTGTACTTGCCTGTGGAATACAGATAAGGACCACACATCTTGAAGAACTTCAGTTACTGTACCCAAGTGCCGTATGTTGCATAATATGGCAGAAAGTTCTGGAAAACAGCCCCTTCTTTGATCTTATTTAAAAGAAACATTTTAAAAAAACTCTTAGCCTCTGACTTGGACAATTATTGTAAATTAACGAATTCAGTGAGCATTGATTTCTTTTTGTAAGTACAATAAATGTTATGATAAATGCACTTGCTACATGAATAATTATTGTATGTTTTCATTAAATAGATCACACAAGAAATTTCTGACAACACAAGAATTTTCAGGCTTCTTGGATCTGACAGGTATGAACATGACCAGACATGGTCTATTAAAATGAAAGAGTAAAATCTGTTCTCTTTCTCCTATTTCTTAAATGTATTTTCTCACTAGTGCTTCATCCTTCTGTGATTCCCGTTGCAGGCTTCTTTTTGTCTTTCTCCCCCTCTTAGATCTTTCTTCAAATATATTCCTTGTCTTACTTTCCTGAAAAGTAAAACCATTATTTGAGGTTAGCAGTATTTTCTCTCAGAATAATTTTATATTGCACAAGTGTTCATACAACTCCAAAACTTTCCTCTTTTTTGGTTCTGACCTATAAGAACAGCCGTGCTGGGTTAAAGCCAATGATCCTTCTAGCTCGGAGTCCTTATCTGCTGATGGCAGCCAATGCCTGGGCTTCTTAGGGAGTGAACAGAACAGGCAATCATCAGGTGACCCATCTGCTGTCATCCGCTCCCAGAGTTTTAGGGACACTAAGAGCATGGGGATGCATCTTTAGTCATCTTGGCAAATAGCCATCGATGAGCCTATCTATTTATACATAATTTATGTATGCATAATTTCATGTTTAAAAAAATAATGAATTTCAGATTTTTTCTTCAGTTGTGTTATGGTGTATTAAATCACGGTATCTACACCTCAGAATGAATTCTAAATATTCAAAACATACATTTCACTACATTACAAAAGAAGAGAATTCGCCTGTTGTTCTGCTGACATCCACCACTCTATATTGGGTTCACTAGTTATATCAGCTGCAATAATAAATCAAAATGCTAGTTAGGTCATCTCCATCAGAGAGGCATGAGATAAACTGGCTTCCTGGAACATACTGTACGGTTCTTAACCAGGTTGGAAGTCAGACTAGTCAGCTACAGACGATCATGTCTCCAAAGCATTTCCATCTGGGGGTGTCTGCTACTTCTGCTTGAACATCTACCCGCTAAAAGGGCAGAGGACTGAGCGGTTGAAGAGCAGAGTGTATCTCAGTGCACTCTGTGAGAGTTCCTGTTTTTCTGACTTTCTGGCCACTCTGTGGTATCAGTGACCTCTCTCTAAAGACATTCATGGCTGAGATCATGCAGTAGTTCCAGGAGAGACAGTCTGAAGTTGAAGACATGCCTTTCAAAAGGAGTGACCTGTTCAGTGGAAAAATCAAAGTACTTACTGCAAAAATCCAAATGCAGGGTCCACTGTAACATATCCAGGTTTCTGTCAGCTCTTCAAAAGAAGGAATCTACATTCTATTCCAGTATTCCTTTTCTACATCTGCTTCTCCCTTTTCAAATCTCAGCCTTGGCACAAACAGAAGTCAAGGGAGTTTACATGTAAATAATGCAGAGAGAGATCTTTTTCTGTAATGTTCTCAGCTTTTGGGCAGTCTTCATCTGTGAGGCAACACATTGCATAGGAAGATGCTTGTGAAGCGGAATTACCATAAATCGGTGCATGTTGTAAGGATTAAGTGTAATTATGCAGACAACTTTCAGTCCTTGCTGCTTCCCATTTCTCCTTCCACATTTCTCTGAGGCATCTTTCATGCAAGATAATGCTGAAAGAAGTTAGCTCCCTTTAGTTCATTTAAGTAGTGAAAGAAAGAGCCAAAGACAACACAATGCCAAGGCACTATTGGGAAAAGGTGATAGTAGTCTTGTTTGTTTATTTCAATGAGAACTGGAGGCAGTCTGTATGTGATTAGAAGAGCTTAGCAAATAGGTTTGGAGGATCAGGTTTTACACGGTGATATTGGCATGAGTTCTCCAAAATTTAAGCTGTAAGAAATTATTTAGCCAAGTCTCTATACTTCTGTTCCATTATTATTTCCCATAACTTTTCTGTGGTCTTCAGTGTTTCTGACCAACCTTGTTTCCTGGCGCTCTGCTCCCATCTGTCTGACCAGTCCTTTGGCAAACCTGATGCCTGGCTGGCTCTTTCTTTTTCTGTTGGCATTTCAGGGTACACCTACACAGCAGAAACACCCCATAGCAGCAAGACTCAGAGTCTGGCTCAACTGACTTAGGCTTGTGCGGTAAGGCTAAAAATAGCCGTGTGCATGAGGGCTCAGGCTCGCCCCTGGACTCGGATACCTGGCGAGGGGGGAGGGTCTCAAAGTTCAGCCGCCAGCTTGAATCTGAATGTCAGCATGGCTATTTTTAGCCCCACAGCGTGAGCCCCATGAACACACATCAGTTGATCACGGCTAAGACTTGCTGATAGGGGCCTTTTTGTGCTGTGGAGCTGTAGCCGGATATGGTTCTGTTGACTCGCTCCTCCTCTTTGTGCATCTAAGATCTCTTGGTGGCAGTTTAAGTATGCTAATGAACACAGTCATCTGTGGTGGTGATTCACAAAACTACTTCTCCAATTCTGACTTGTTCCACCTATTCAATTCTCCATTTCCCCCCATGTCCAGCATTTCCAGATGAACTCCTTATATTTCTCCCCACACTCTCCTAACTTCCCCTCCTTGCTGATCATGCCATCCACCATTCTTGCTGTCTCTCAAACTTGCAACCTACACAGATTGTCTTTGACTCCTTTCTTTGGCTTCTCTCCACACATCCATGCCGAGACCAAATCTTGCAATTACTTCCTCTGAGGCATGTTAAATAGCTAACACTTCCTCTGTCTTGGCAGCTAGAACAGTCATGTGTGATCTAATCATCTCCCATCTCGACTACAGCATCCTTCTCTTCTCTGTCCATGTACTCTGAAACAAGGTGGGTTTAAATTCTGCAGCAAAGCCCTATGATTTCTGTGGCACTCCCGCATGGCATTGGAAATCCTGTGGCAGCTTCAGGTATATTTCCAAAATACAGGTTTTTATTGAATTGAACATTAAACAGTGCAGCCAGTACCAATACACAGTTCTTTGTGTTAGTTATTTGGATATTAAATTCAATTGATTTCATCCCTCCTTGAAAGTTTCAACATTCAGTGCTCCTCTGATTTCTGTTTTACCAATGCATTACTAAGCTGCTGGCAGAAGCAAGAGATTTAGCAGCCATTTGAGGGCAACATAGCATCCAGCAAACTATGAGTGGTCTTCATGGAATAGGCACATTTGCTAGATGTTTCTTTGAAAATGACCCACAATGACATAGCAGCTATCATAGTTTCTGTTCAGATGGTTATAGTTAGGCTGAAAAGGTAACATCCTGTTGAGACTGATATTTTGCACCTCTCTGGCTATTGTTACAGGCTGTCTGTGGATGTGGCTGCACTAGCTACTATAAATTTACACTTTCATGGTTATTTTCTTAACCATGATGGCTAAAAGCATTGTTTAAAAATGAAAACCGATTAAGGAGCACAGTTCTCCCTTGAGAGGCATTGTGGAGTAAGTTGGCATGGAAAATTGTCCCATGCTTAATAGTTAGAGCACTGTCTTTATTCCATCTAAAATACAGCTGCTAATGTTCTCCTTTTTACCTGTATCACTCCAGTCTGAACTCCTCCGTGGGCTGCCCTTTACCCAGAGTGTTAACAGCCCATTTTCAAGATCCTGCACAATGTACATCTCCCACCATCTCTTTGCAAGTGCCCTGTCACCTCAGCTGTGCCAGTTTACTTCTTTTTATCTGCTCCCCTCTCCAGTCATTTCTCATAACATATGGGAAGGCTTCTCTGCCTCAAGCTCTGAGAACCCATCTCCTCCCCGGTCACGTCCCTGCCAAAGTCTCCTTACTTGTCTTGTAGAGCACTGAGCGTGCCAGTGGCCCTTGATGAACCAATAGCTCTTTCTCAGCAAGCAAGCTTAGCTCATCCATGCAAGACTGTGACTTCTAATGCAGCTAAAAAGTGTAGGTTTGCCATGGCATAGGGAACTGAGATCTCCATTAAAAGCAGGAGGAACTACCTTTTTTCAGCTAATATATAAATATAGCAGGAGAGCCAGTCAGGCTGAGAATGAAGGAAGGCTGTATCAGTGGTAGGATCTGTAGAAGTTAAGACTGCCACACATCAGTGGCATGAAGAGTAACCTGAATAAATTGTTTTTCTCTAGTATGTATTTTTTGGGGTTTATCTAGTCTGTATTTTGGGGGATGTATTTATTTCTGAGGCAGAAAAAGAGTATGAGTTCGGGACATGGAGGTTCACTGCAGAGGTATTGTTGGAGTCGGGACTTGGCCTTGTTTTTACAAGTTTGGGGAGGCAAAGCAAGAGACTTTTCTGACATTGGACTGCCCATGAACTATGATCTGTCCTGCTAATTCTTGCCAAGAATTTAATCTTTGGAGCATAGGGATCCTGTTTTAACTGTCAGTGCTGCCTGATTTGGTTGCAGTCTGCATACAAAGATTTTCCTTTGTTGCATCTTGTATTGGAAAGTTTCTGCTTGCTTCATGGATGTGAGCAAGTGCATCTGGAGATTGTCTGGAAGGAGACCGTTAAGATAGTCTAGTTTGATCACCTCTGTGACACAGGCCATAGTATTTCTTCATGTGATTCCTGCACCAAGCCCGTAACTTGTGGCTAAATGGTAGCATATGTTTTAGAAATAAGAAAAATATCCAGTCTTAATTTAAAGATTCAAAGTGACCAAAAAAAGACAACATCCTTGGGATTCTGCTCCAGTGGTTAATTTTCTTCATTGTTTGGAAGAAACTAAATTGCATTTTCCAGTTTAAATTATGCTTTGAGTTTTAGCTATTGGGTATGGGTATGCCTTTATCTGCTAGATTAAATAGCTGCTGTAGACTCGGATATCTTTGTCCTGTGTAGGTATCATACACAGTGATCAAATTGCCTAGGTTGAGTTCATTTTAGGCACTGGCATGATGAGGTGTGTGTCCTCCAGGCCAAATGGCAGTTTTGAAGCTCTTCTCTGAACTCTGTCTGAGTTTTAAAAATACTTAAAGTGCGGACACCCGAATGAGACACAGCAGTGGTTTCACCAATGTCATTTGCAGAGGCAATGTTTCCTCTTCGCTGCTGCTGAATATTCCTATTAGTGCAGCCAAGAATCCTGTTAGATTTTTTGTCACAGTATCCCCCAGGTGAACTTGTGCTCCATTGGTCACCAAGAGTGACCATTAAATGAGTCCCTGCTTCCCAGGGTGCTGTAACTGTCGGTTTCCAGGCTGTGTTGGCAGCTCTTGTAGTGACAGGTCTGTGCCTACACACAGAAGGCATCAGCCAGTGTCACTCCCTGAGGTTTTTGAGGTGCTGCAGGTCTTGCAAGTTCGGCCCCTGGCTTTCTTGACTAATGAACAGAACGATGAGTTATCGGGTCCGTTGATAGTTGATTAG
Organism: Podocnemis expansa; assembly: GCA_007922195.1. Lineage (NCBI taxonomy): Eukaryota > Metazoa > Chordata > Testudines > Podocnemididae > Podocnemis > Podocnemis expansa. Next base: position 2,281,411 of record ML682039.1, read on the forward strand.
TAGGACTGTTAGCTTCCCTCAGCCACTGGCTTTTTCTTCAAGAAGCCTGTTGACCTGTGAGTCTGATCAGTTATTGCACTCTCTCTACTCTTCCTTCCTGAGGTGGGGGACTGTCTCCTTGAAGGGAGCAACCTTTTTGCTTTTTCATTGAGGAAGAAAGGTTTGGTTCTGTATCTCCAACCCTGTGCCGTGTTAGGTAAGCACGCCCTATAAATTCACTGTGATTTGATGAACAATTAACTTAGTCCCATAAAACCCCTGTGAGCAGGTAAGTGTTCTGAAGAAACTGAGGGCAACTGACTTGTCAGGTTCACATGGGAAGCCAGTGGCAGAGGCCAGATGAACACAGGAGTCCTGATTCTTGGGGGAAGCGAAGAGGAGAACTGCAGGAGCCCAAGCAGTAGGGGGTGAATGCATGAGTGAAGAATTCAGCCGTAGTGAAGCTGACTTAATAGCAAGAGTCAAATTTACAGAGGAGCTATGTGATGAAGGAAAGTTCAAGTAGAAGATGACTGAGTTCACAGACTGAATCTGAAGTGGTATTTGTTCATTGTTCATTAGATTATTTCACTTTCCATTCTAGGGTTGTGGTATTAGAGAGTAGGCCAACAGATAATCCGATGGCCAACAGCAATTTATACATCCTGGCGGGGCACGAAAATAGTTACTGAGAGTCACGCATGGCAGTTAACCATGGCGAGAAAACACTACTGCTGCAACATCCATGGATGATTGAAATTGCACAAAGGCTGCGGTAACCTGACTTCAATTACTTTGTAATTTATTATGGCATGAGAGAAGGATGATCGTTTTGTCTAAGTGGAATGGACACACTTAGCATATTACACCACAGAAATGCTTACTAATTCACTGTTATGTAATCTTTGTACATATATGCAGTATTTTTCAGTGAAACACATTTGCGAAGAGCTACACTGACTCGGTGTAGATAGTGGTCCTTCTGTTATGTACAAGTCTTATCTGTACAGATGTAAAAGTTGCTGAGGAAGTAGAAATGCAATTGGGGTACTATTTTAAGGACTTCTCATGTGTAGTTATTATAAACTGGGACACTAGCAATGAACATAAAGCATTTAACATCACTGTTGTATTTTATTATCTGTATTTGACTAATACAAATAAATCAACTTTTAGAAATTGTAACCAGGATTGTAATCAAATTACAATCTGGTTTTTAATTTTCATGCAACTACACTGGTGTGATTGTTTGTTTTGCACAAAGTATTTATCTGTGATGTATTTAGTCACAAAGGTAAGCTGTGACTTCGTGGATATGAGTTGGGCTTCAGAGTACTTTTTTAGTTTATTCGGGTAGGGTTTTTTTGTGAAACAAGCCAATTAAACACCTGTATTTTTATATTTAAGTAAAATTCTGTAAAGATTACTTCTCTAAGCTTGAAAACAACACCTTCTGGAATGAATATGAATCCCAGAATGTTGGTACCTTGATGTAACACTGCAATAGTTGTCTGAATTACTAGCGTTTGCAATGGGGAAATTCGCATTATTATGAGTCTTCACTAAATGGGGTTTTATTCATGTCATGATGAAGAACTGTAACATTCCACACTGTGGAAATGATTCAAAGAACTTGTCACATTTTGACTTTTTTTGGCCTTTTGTCCATTTTCTTGATTTAAGGTGTTAACACATGGCCAAAATAATTTAGTTACTACCTCATACAAACAATATAGTGGTTACTACATATCGCAGGAACATAGTTTGGATCAAAAGTATTTTTGATTGCTATTTTCCAATGGAATATGTAAATGCTAAGTTTTAGCAAAATGCACACATTTGGCTCTTTTTTGTATATGTTCTTTATATTTTATTATGATATACGCTAAGAACAAACTAAATTTAAAGTGATCTATGGTCTGCATTATTGTGATTAGTAATGCTTTTGAATATGTTACCTAATGTATATAATGTAAAATAAACTTTTTTAACATGTTGTACAAATAGCTTACCACCTGCACTAATTTCTGTATAAGAAAAAAAGGCTGACAGAAAAGATCCTTTTCTGAATTGCTGTTTAAATGTTTCTGTACTCTATACACTGGGCATTCTGAATGCATGAATAGTCAGTTTGTTAGAAATGTAAGTTTGCCTGTGTTTGACCTAACACCTGGATTTTGGGAGATATGTATGTTGACATGGTCAGAGAATCGTAGAACCATAGGGCTGGAAAGGACCTTGAGAAGTGATCAAGTGCAGCCCCCTGCATGAAAGCAGACCCAGCTGTGGTCAAGGGGCCCTCCACATGGCCCAGCAACCCACCACCCCCCGTAATATGCAGCCTGGCCAACGCGGGCAATCTCTTCACAGGAACAGGGCTGGCTGATCTGGTGCTGTCTGGCCATGAGGGGAGATATTGCAGCATCACTGGGCATTCAGCCCTGCCTGGGGGAGAGCCCCCTCACTGGCCGTCTGCCCCCCCTCCATTCTCCCTGCTTGGGGAGCGTGGGACGAGGCCCAGAGTGCTCTCACTGCAAACTAACACCATTCTTGTGGGGAGGGGAGAGGTGAGGCGGGCCCATCCCTTGATGGGAGCAATGGAGATACTCCCCTGCAGCACCAGGGGTGGGAGTGGGGAGGTGGAGTGAAGTACACTGGAGCTGCACTTCTCACATGCCTGGACAGGGACAGGGGGAGGTGAAGAGCCCCCAGGAGGAGCAGAGGTGGGGCTGGAGGGCTGGGTGGGAGCAGAATTAATTGCCAAGCAGGCAGATGAGAGGTGAGAACTCCTGCAGAGGATGCCACCATCTCATTAGTAAATGAAGCACTAATAACATTGAGTCACCCACATATGGCATGGACACCAGGAGGACGACCAGCAAGAGACAGATCAAAAACCCTTGATGGTAGTCTTCTATGAGCAAAGATTTTGGGGATGCTCCCTTGATTGACCATACTGAATGTGGCTGGCAGCCTGAAGCTGTTTGGGCAGAAATTCAGCAATGAGGAGCAGCTGTTTCGAAAGCTGTAGGCCCTTGGCTGGTTTTTTGACTCTGCCTGTGGTGAAATACAGTGACCAGTAGTTTCCAAGACTGGCCATTTGGAGGGGCTGGACTATGCACAGCATAGGACACCTCTCCCTCCTTTCAGCCTGGTGGAGTAACCGGGTATTTTTGCCCACTTGTCCCAGGAGGGGCCTTACCCAAACCTTGCAGTTGGTGGTGAGACCAGACCCCTCTCTTGGAGGGCAGCTCTGATGCTGAAATCACATTATTTGACCTCAATTCCCCAGATGCCAGCCTGCTCTTTTGCCTCACAGCTCCCTCAAACATGGGCCCATGCTGGAAGTCCTGGCCTGCCATTTTTACCACTCTTTTTTGGCTTTTCCTCAGAACATTCAGGACTCCATGCTGCCAGCCTGCTGGGCCAGTACCCATCTCTTCCCTAGTCTCCCCTTAAGGCTGGCCTGATCAGTCCTCATGTTGCCTCTTCATTTTCTTGTTTGGCCACGTCTGTAATATCCTCTGGCTTCTCTCCTGTTTACCGCCTGATGGTATCTCTGATGGCCAGTCTATAGAAGGAAGTCCATGGATGATTTACTGGCTAGTCCCCTGTTGTAGTGGACTTAATACCATGAAGGAGAAAAGTAAAATGTAATTACACACCCTTCATTTTATGTTGCCTAAGTGAGCAGACTGGAAGCATGATAAGACTTCATCTTGTCACCTCACCAGGGAATACCTCATTCCTTCTTTTTGTGTCTTACAGGGCTTTCTTGCAGAGGGGGGGGGGGAATGTTGGGGTTCTGTGAACTATCTTACTTTGTGGAATGTCTTTCTTTCCATTTTTGGGGGGTATAATAAAATGAACAATCAGCAAAATTAAAGTATCTGGCCTGAAGACTGGCTAATCTTTCATAATGTTTATTAATGTGAATTTATAGTTTCTTAACTTGGGTGATTGGTTGGGGAGTTGGAGAGGCGGCAGTTCTCAAAACAGCTTAACCAACTGGCACTATGCTGGTGTGCACAGGAGGAAATGCAATGTTTGGAAGGTGAGATGGGGTCGCAGAGCACTAGAAGGAAAAGCTGAGGGCAGGTAAGTACATTTTTATTTTTTTTTCTGCATATGCATAAACACTTCATGAGGGTTTCCACTTACAACTTACTGTAACAAAACCTGGGCTCATTGCAGCTGCAGTAGCTGGGGAACAGTTCGTTTTCCTGGGTGCAAGCTGCTCAGTAATTTCATAGTGGAGAGCAATTAACTAGTTTGGGAATATGTTATTGGAGCGTTTATTAGGAGCAGTGAACAGCTGGTGACAGCGTTGGTTCACTTCCACAGGCTGATCAGGTCCTACCCTTAGCTGATGACACGTCGCCCCAAGCGAAAGGAGTATGTGAGGGCTGATGAAAGATGGCAGTTCCTGACAGCTGGTTTGTCACACTGGTTCCTGCCAGGTGGTGGCAGGGAGTAGGGGGTTCTAGCTGTTCCTGTCCGATCGATTATGCTTGGTGGAAGTGTCAAAGTCTAAGGCCCGCAGGGACCAGCAAATCATCTAGTCCAGGGGTCTCAAACACGTGGGCCGCATGCAGCCCCTAAAGCTATTTCCTGCAGCCTGCAATGACAAGATCATTACTGATATTTGCAATGTCATCGTATGGAAAGGTTCAGTGGTGTGGCCCTCAGGCTACCGTCCTAATCCTCATGCTGCCCTCGTGGTGATTTGAGTTTGAGACCCCTGATTTAGTCTGACCTGTGTAGAACAGGGCACCAACACCACTCAGCACCCACACCCTAAACCCAACACCTGAAATTAGACCAGGGTGTTACAGACGACAATATGAGGTGCCACAGGCAGAGAATAGGAAGGACTGAGGCTCCACTAATGGCTGAGAAACAAAAGAAATTTACCTAGAAAACCCGACAAAATAACCGCCTGGGGGGGGGGGGGAAACAAAGCCAAGGTTCCTGCCAATCTGCCCTGGGGAAAATTCTTTCCCAACCCCTCAGCTGGCCAATAGACTCTAGGCATGTGAGCAAGAACCAGCTAGGCAAGCAACGGACAGACAGACACTGCTTGGTGCCACCTCAGAGCCTTGGCACTCACCAGCCATGGCCATCCCTGAAGCATCAGAAGATTTTAAAAAACCTCCCAGGATACACTGGGGGGGGGGGGGGGGAGAGAGACGGTGAAATCTTTTCCTGAACCCTGCAGGTGATAAGCGGAAGCTCTGAAGCATGAGCTTTTAGGATCATAAGATAGAAACCAGAAATGAGCCCAAAGAGCGTTTCGCTCTGCCCTACTGTCGTCAACAACAAATCCATCATTCAACTGCAGTCACAAATTTGCCCTGCCGCCTCTTAAAACTTATGAAGTTTTCTCTCCCCATGACTGCCCTTGGGAGTTTGTTCCAGAACTTCAACCCCCTCATGGGTAGAAACCACCTGATTTCCATCTTAAATTTGTTCATGGCCACTTTATACTACTTGTTCTTGTGCCAACATTGTCATTTAGCTTAAGTTGTTCGGTGTTACAGCTGGTGGTTACTCACAGCAGTCAGCAGTTTCTTAATGTTGCTAGCACCCGCTGATGGTGGTGGCAGAGGAAACTATTGGTGATTCTTCCTGACTGAGGACATAAGTAGGTAGTGACCAGCCCATCCATCCTTCAGCAAAAAGTTCAAGGGCAGTGAGGCAAGTAACTCCAAAACAGCTTTATCTAGCTGCCTGGGGTGGTTTATCCCCAGTTCTACAAATCCCTGCCCCAGTCCTTTTGTCTCAAGACAAAAGGAAACAAACAGCCTCATGCTCTCTGCCAAAAGGGTTTAAAAACAGAACTGAAAAAAGTTGGTTTGCAACTTTTGCTGTTTAGTGGGAGGTGGTGGTGATCAAAAAAAATTGAAAAAAGGAAAGTTGCTTTTATTTAGGATTCAAAATAGACCCTATTTTAATTTAAAACAATAAATGATTTTTATTGAAAATGAAGACATTCTGAAAATTTTCCATTCATCAAGAAGTGGGTTTTAGCAAATGAAAACACTCAACAGCTTTGTTAATGTTTTGGTTTAATAAAACTATGCAGTCGCCTGTTTAAAATGCTGCAAAATCACAGGTGAAATGGTTTGAAAAATTTTTTTCATTGTATATTTATTTAAAAACCCATTTTTTTAAAATAATAAAACTGTTGACCCACTCTTATTGGCAATGAGTAATGCTGGCGTGAGGAGAAGAAAGCTGATGGTTGGTAAAATCCAGCTGAAAGCACATTTCCCGGCAGTGGTGTAGGCTAGCGACATACGACAGCACTCAGGGCCATATGGTAACAACTGGTCCAAGTGTGTGAAAGGTTTAAGGCAGGCTCCAGATCCAGCATTTCCCTGATCCCAGAGGCATTTCCAGTGCGCCAGGAGGACCAGGAATAAGCCTTTGTCTCAGGGATCAGTCGGAGTGGTGCTGGTTCCCCAGAAGAGAGGATTTTGGCAACGGCTGGTGTTTGAACTCTTGTTTTTGTGGACGTTCATTGCCTTAGAATGGGGTTAGGGTTCTGCTTCAGCAGGCCGGTAAGCTGCTGGACAAGCAGGAGACCATGATGCTATGCCGTGGTCTCGTTCCCATGATGAGAGTATCCTGAGAGGGTGACATTTGGCTGCCCCTGATTTCAATAACTGGCCTCCTCTGGGAACAACTCGTGCTGTGGCCAGTAGCTGGCGGCTTGTGGAGATGACGACCACGTCAGCTGTGTTGCCAGCCCTATACATTCAAAAATCACAACCCAGGCCTCGACTAAATCAGGTAGTGGGTCTGTTTATTTGTCTTCCGGTTTCCGAGCCAGTGGGAGCGCTCATTACATTTTTCAAGTTTTTTCTCTTCCATCGTGAGGGCTAGAAACTTACTTGAAAAAAACCTAAAGCTGAGATTCGTGATCACTTGACTGCAGCAGGTGGGGTTTTAAGAACACCACCAAGTAAAATCATTCAGGTTGGCAACTTCAGCGGTTTCTCTTCAGCAGCTGGTGCGGTTTGGAAGTTCTTGTCAGCTGAAGCCAGGCGACGGCAGGTACTGCCGGCTGGTAATTCTTGATGGTTGGTTGCAGATTGTGACTGGGCTGCTTCCATTTGATGGGCTTCACCGAAAACTGCACGTTTTGTGGCTGTTGGTGAGAATTACTTACTTGTGTATGAGGCGGCACTTTGTCTCTCTCTGGAGCTGGTAGCAATCCATGGCTGTTTGTCATTTCGTAACGCTTGGTGCCGTTTGGTATTGTGGAGATGGCGACAAGAGGGCCAGGGGGTGGTTCTGGGTGACAGTTGGTAACAACTCCGTATAGAGGGGGCAATTTGGTTTCACTTATTGTCAGAGGCGGAGAGTAGCTGAGACTTGGTGGCGTTAGTAATTGCTGGTAAATAGGACACATTTCTTTTCCCACTCTTTATTGCGAGTGAAAACTTGGAAGTTGACATGTACAATGAATGTGGAAAACAACAACTAGGGACTATGTTAACAATATTTTGAAAACAATAAAACAATGAAAACTAGTGTTTTGAAATTTCCCTTTATAACAGCTCTGTGGTGAGGGATACGAAGAGTGCCAAAGTTTGGAAAGTCACAATTCACAAACACCACCTCCTTTTTACCGTGCGTGCTTCGTTCACCTTCGCTCGCTGCCTTTATCTAACCTACCTGGGATCCCAGCCCCCTCTTCTGTCCATGCACACACATCGCTCCGATTCAGGCCAGCGAGGGCTCAGGACCCAGCTCCTATGATCCTGCTAGGCGGGTGGGTGGCAGCCCTGTCGTTTTGCAGCGTGGAGGCAGCTCAAACTGCCTCTTCATCGAAAGGTCTGTGTAGTGCACGGTGAACCTCAGACCGGAGCGCGGATGCTGAAGGATGAGCATGGAAAAATGAAGGCCACTGGTCCAGGTTACCCATGCAGTGCAGACCTACCTTCCAGGCTTGACTTTTATCCCCGAAATTTGCAAAACCATATTTAAAAAGACACCCTAGCAGTGAGAAATGGTTGCAGCCTTGGCATGTGGAATTTTGTAACCCTCTGGCTCACCTGTTGTATTTAAACCTTTGCCCAGAAATGCGGGAGGAGGACGGCTGAGGAGCGGGAAGAAAGCTGGGTGGAAGGTTCCAGGGTTGGGAGTTAAGGGCAGGGACACGAGTCCCCATTGCCCGAGAGCCTGGGGCCCGTAGATCCGACGCTATTTATCCTCACGACAGCCCTGGGCGGGGGCAGGACCCCCACGGGAAGGGAAGGGAAGGGGGCACATTGCATCGGGGCGTGGAGGTGCTGGGGGGTCGGACCCAGGCCTCGACCCCCGTTACCAAGCGTGGGAGGGGGTTCGTGTTACAAGTTCGTACTGGCCCCCCAAAAATTAGCGTTGGGCCCTGGCGGTGGCCTGAGCACGACCCCGTCGTACAGCTCGGCTGGGATCGTTATGGGGTGGTTAGCACGGCCCGGCCGAAGGGCCCCCGTGCTGTAAAAGAGAGAGTAGGGGGCGGTCTCTGCCCCAAAGATCTCGCAGTCGCAACCGAGCCGCCCAGACCCGAGACCCTGGCAGGGCAGCAGGGGGCTGGTTTGTGCCCCCGTATTTCCGGGGGGGGGGGTTGGCTAAATGGCCAGCGAAGGGCAAGGCAGGGAGACAAGGGCACAGACTGCCCCCCCCCCGGCTTTGGCCGGGTCTGCCCCAGCTGGCCCCTCTGCCCCAAGACCCCACGGGGGGGGGGGAGTCACCCTGGCTTTGCTGCACCGATCTCACAGCACGTCATTGGGGGAGGGGGCAGGGCTGCTGGCCCCACTCCAGATATGGGGAAACTGAGGCACGGGGTCGAGCAGGATGGGGCCTGGCCTAAGGCGGCAGCGGGTGGATCAGGAGCCTGCTCCACACATAGGGAAACTGAGGCACGGGGCGGGGCCTGAAGCAGCAGGGGGTGGACTGGAGTCCTGCTGTGCACATAGGGAAACTGAGGCACGGGGCAGGGCCTGAGGTAGCAGGGG